>VUQK01040382.1:0-12233 GCA_015106715.1 Bujurquina vittata
AAAAAAAAGTGCCGCTAAAGATAAGATCTTCACTGAGAGTGACCAGAATGACAAGATTAGAAACAAGGACATCAGAGGGACAGCTCAGGTTGAGCAGTTTGGAGACAAAGAGGCAAGGCTGAGATGGTTTGGTCATGTACAGAGGAGGTATAGTGGATATATTGGACAAAGGATCTTGAAGATGGAGCTGCCAGGCAGGAGGAAAAGAGGAAGACCACAAAGATTCATGGATGTACTGAAGGAGGACATGCAGAGGGTTGGCGTGACAGAGGAGGCTGTTGGTGATAGGGTGAGATGGAGGCAGGTGATCCACTGTGGCGACCCCTAAAAGGAGCAGCTGAAAGAAAAATACTTTGAAATAGAGCATTTAGAGCAGTCTTAAACATGAACTTTTGGCTCACAGTGATTTTACATACATTGACCTCAGTATTTGACACCAGGTTCATCTTTCTCTGTCCAGCCTTCATCTTTGTTGTCTGCTCACAGAAGTATATTGTTTGTCTTTGATTCTTGACCAGATGTTAAAATCAAGGAAATTGAGGTCTTAAAAACATCTTATATTTCCCCAAAATCTGGTGTGGGTCGTGTTAAATTTTGAGATGGTATGTTTAAGACTTATAGGAAAAAAATTGTCATAGACAATAAGTTTAGCTGACACTTATCTTTTTGCCATTGTGCACATTTACAGGGGTGAAACGCTAGGGGGCACCACGGTCACAAAATAATGTGGTCATATTCTACTTTTCATTTAACCTAAAATGACAATAAATAAATGTGTTTCATTTGGGAACTCCACGGGGCTTGCTGTCAGCCTGCAGAAGCTCTGCACAGGACATGTTTAAAACCACAAACCAAAGTGGCATCTGTAAATTTGTTTATTCTGACCAACTTCAGACCGCTAAAAGCAGATTATACTTCTGTACTTTTACTTCAGTATATTTTAAAGTTACTTTAGTGTATTTTAAATGCAGGACTTGAACCTGTAAATCGGGGGGGGGGGTGCAGGAACCTTGTTGGCAAAGTGAGCAAATTACACTAACAGTAGTTTGGTTACTTTGCAGTATAAAGGTAAAGGTGTCAATAGGCATAAATCTGGAAAGGTCTTTATTTCTAAATATAAGCAGTGAAATAATGTTTTACAAAGAGAAAATGGACTAGTACTAGTAATCAAACAGCAATACTGGTCACACTTTCAAATTTACATTTCTGCTCATGTTCTATAAAGAAAATAAGATTCAAGTGAAAAACATCAACAGCTACCAGGACTGATATTTGCCTGCTGCTACATTCTGCTGCTTCTCTGTTGTTGCTTTTGTTGTTGTTGTTCCTGGTTAAAAATGTCTTCTCACATTTTTCCTTGATAATTCCAAAATTGTTAAATGTTTTCAAATGAATCCGGTCAGTATTTCAATCCTGTGAAAATGATAATGAGATTCTCTTTTTATTTGATGTGTGCTGTTTGTGTCAGCAGCTGTCTGCCCAGGGGACACGGGGGAAAGCAGATGGCTCTGGCGGCGAAACCCAGCAAAGAAAGTGAGCCATTTAAGTTCATTAGACAACAGCGTAGTTGTTGAGCTGAGGACAAATTCGGGTCATGAGACCCTGCAAGAGGATTTAAGTGACGGTGTGTTTATTGAAGAACAGTTAGAAAACCAGAACTTGCAGCCTCTGGCAAATCAACTGTTTTTAGTCATTAGCATTTATGGCTGAATTTGCCTGAAAAAGTCTTAAACCGTGTCACTTTTTTTTCCTTTCTTTTTATTTTTTTTTAAATAAGTTCTCAGCACATGTATGGCTCTAGTGATGTACACATTGAATTTGCTGGGCGGTCTGTAGACTGCAGAGCAGATTTTAAAGTGCTGCAAGCTGTCCAGTCTCTGTAGTTAGTCTCTTAATCTCTTGGGTTTCAGACAAACCTCTGGGGAGGATTTCGACGTCTACCTCCAAAATGTTAAAGCCCAGTCTGACGCTTTCAGGAGCAACAGTGAGTGAACCATTTATGTAGAATCTACTCAACATTTGTGCTCCTAATATGTTCAGAGTAGATCTTCATAAGAGAGCGATCAGATTTACACGCTTTCTGTTTATTCCCAGGACTTCCGTCTGACACAAATGTGGTGACTCCCAACACAGAGTGCAGCTGGGATTTCACCACCAAGACCCGCTCCACCAATGACGATGGTACGTCCCTGGATCTGGAGTGGGACGATGAGGAAGGTAAGAGGTTAGGTCTTTGCTTTACAGGAGTGGCACCTCAGTGCCTGCGACATTCTGACTGAACTTGTTCAGCCAAGTCTGCAGCCAAAAGTGATTTAACAATTATTGAAGAGTGTATGTGTAAGGCTGCCACTAATGATTTTGTTACTGTCAATTCATCTGTTTTCTTTGAAATGTTATCAAAACGTCTTTCCTCAGAGCAAAGATGTTCTGAAACCAGCAAAGTTTCATATTGGAACCTGAAAATGTTTGGCATCTTTATTCAAAAATAACTGATTATCAAAAGAGCAGTATATTATATTTCTGTTGGTCAGCTAATAAATTATTTGATACATTTTTGCAGATCTAAACATTGGGGCACATTCATTTTATTTTTATTTAAAATCCTGATTTGTGGAGGTTTCCTCTTAGTATAACAGATGAACTGTGACATCAAAGCACACAACTAATATTGTAAAGGTGCTCGTCTTGTTGCCAAAACAGCTCTGACCAATCAGGGCAGAGGCATTCAGGGGATGTCCTGTAGTGTCTAACACCAGGATGTTGGCAATGTGACCTTTGAGTCTTGTAAATTGCACGGTGGAGCTCGGATTAGGCTTGTTCTGATGCATCACATGGATTCCAGATTGGGATTTGGGAGTTGGGAGGTCAATGCAGCTTTCTGTTGTGGCTGGGGGGGCCTGTCGTGTTCGAGGTCACTGCCTTTAGGAAGTGTCTTCTTTGTTGTTTAAACAAATAGACTGTATACACAGATGGGTGTCATTCCTGACATTAAACTGGGTTTCTTTATAATGGCCAACATGGAGCAACTCCTCTGGTTTCAAGGACATATCTGGGTTAATAGAAGTCTATGTGAAACTGACCCTTTGGGTCCTTTATCTGTGACTTTAGTAATTCAGTTCAATTTTATTTATATAGTGCCAAATCACAACAGTCACCTCAAGGCGCTTTGTATTGTGGGTACAGACCCTACAATAATACAGAGAAATCCCAACAGTTAAAACGACCCCCTATGAGCAAGCACTTGGTGACAGTGGGAAGGGAAAACTCCCTTTTAACAGGAGGAACCCTCCGATAGAACCAGGCTCAGGGAGAGGCAGTCATCTGCCGTGACCAGTTGGGGCTGAGGGGAGAGAGAGAGGACAAAAGACATGCTTCGAAAAGAGATTAATAATAATTAATGATTAAATACAGAGTCTAGTATAAACAAAGTAAATAAGGTAAATGAAAAGAAACAGTGCATTATGGAAAACCCCCAGCAGTCTAGGCCTATAGCAGCATAACTAAGGGATGGTTCAGGGTCGCCTGATCCAGCCCTAACTATAAGCTTGATCATAAAGGAAAGTTTTAAGCCTAATCTTAAAAATAGAGAGGGTTTCTGTCTCCCGAATCCAAGCTGGGAGCTGGTTCCATAGAAGAGGAGATGGAAAGCTGAAGGCTCTGCTTCTTAAGTATCCTAGGAACCACAAGTAATCTAGCAGTCTGAGAGCTAAGTTCTCTATTGGGGTGATACTGTACTATAAGGTCTTTAAGATAAGATGGGGCCTGATTATTAAAGACCTTCTATGTGAGAACAAGGATTTTAAATTCAGTTCTGGTTTAACAGGGAGCCAATGAAGCCAATATGGGAGAAATATGCTCTCTCTTTCTAGTCGCTGTCAGTACTCTAGCTGCAGCATTTTGGTTCAGCTGAAGGCTTTTTAGGAAGCTTTTAGGACAGCCTGATAATAAATAATTACAATAGTCCAGCCTAGAAGTAATAAATGCATGAATTAGCTTCTCAGCATTAGTCTTAGTCATTAGAGTTAAATTTAATTTTAAAAAAAAGGACTAAGAAGGCTGTAAGTTACTACTGTATGAGAATGCAGTTTCTCTTGGTGTCCTCAAAGTTCAGCTTTGTTAGTATCCGTTTTATCCAAAAACATAGTTATCTCACTTCAGTTATTTGTTTTTTTGGCTGCAAAATAAGATTGTCAGCATACCAACACTGTCACTAAAACCTGCCATAAATGTTGCCAAGATGTAGTAGTCTACAATTGAATGGGGTTAAATTGGCAATCCCTTTCTGATAATCATCAAAAATCACTTATCTGTTGTGGTCTGCATAGACAGAAAATCACATTTACCTGTTACATTTGTGCTCAGCAGCCTTCCTGTTCTACGGGAATATAACCAGGATACAACCAGCTGGCAACCAGTTGACTCAAGTCCCCTCGAGTTGCACTCATTAACAAAGACTCATTCAGACTGACGGCAACGTGTTGGCAATCTGTCTGCATTTTTAAATTAGCAGTTATTTGCAAACTTTGAACAGTCTCTCTGAGAGTAACTGCAGTCAGTCCGAGTCAGACTGCAACTGTTTAAAGAGGGGTTGCCTCCTATTAGGCAACCTGTGCAATCGCCTTGTGATCAAAAGTGGTCGTGAGCGTGCAACACCCTCAAACTCTGGACAACCATTTAGTCATTACCAGTTACAACCAGTTGCAGAATGTGAAAAAATTCAATAAAATCACCAGACAGCCATTTTGCAGATGGAAGGAGGTTGGTGTCCTGTTTTCACTCATGTGACTGAGCCATTAGCTGGCTCTGAATTAGGAGGCAGATTTGTCAAGCTCAGTGTGTCCAGTGTCAGGTGGTTTTTCAGTTGAAAAGGTTTAATGTAAGTTTGTTGGGCTAACATCTCAGGATGATGGCGAATGAAATGCACTCTCTTGTTTATAGTATTCCCAGAGTATTAACATGTATTTAATAAAATATTGATATTTGGTGTCCCCTTATCGATACAATATTGCCATGCAAAATATCTCAGTACTGTGCTGTATTGATTTTTATTTCTTTATTTATACACACTCCCTCACACACTAACCAGTGAAGTCAGTTTATATGTATGTAGTCTGTGCCTATATATATTATATATATTTTAAGACAACACACGTGTAATATTTAAGTTTTCTCACCATGAGCCTGTTGGGTCACTGCCTGCAGCTGTTTTTGACTTCAGTGACTTTGTGACTGCTCTTCTGTTAGAATAAAACCTCATGTTCCTGCATTGTAGGAATCAATCGTGCACTTCCAGTGTGGGAGAGGTCTCGAACAGAGGAAGACATCTTGCGCGCAGCCCTGAGGCCTGGCGGCAAGCAAATGAACAGTGGGCCGACCTCAGCCTCCGAGGACTCCACCGCACTGGAGTGGGAGAATGATTTTGTGAGCACCCACCCAGAGGACAATGCAGAATTTGAAGGGTTTGTCAATCCCGTCCTAGAGACTCCCTCCGAGGACTCTGAGGACTGTGGCCTCAGGTCGGACAACCAAGACAGATAGTGTCCAGCACCAAAGGAGACATTTGTGGCCCGCCTCCTCCTGTCAAGGCTCACCAGCTTTTTGCCTCATGAAATGGAAATGTCCTCACGTGCTCTTCATACTCTGTAACGAAACTGTGACGCTGCAGGAATATGTATGTGTTTCTGCACTACAGCACAGTGTGGTGGAGTTTTTATCAGATACTCATTTTTTCAGTGCCTTCATTTGCTAAACTAGACAACCACTGAATGAATTGTAACTGATCAGTTGTATCATGACCATTTTACACATTGTTCAAAAAGTGCTTTTATCCAAATCGCCCAAGTGATCATACAAAAAATAACGTATTACCAACCAATTCAGGAGTGAAACTTTATTGCTTTAGATTGAGGCTTCAGCATTCTAACTGATGTAATTGGATGCATTTCACTGCTTGTGAGTAAAGTAGCCATACAGGATCATTTATAAAGGTACTTTCAAAGTCCCAGTGGGAAAATTTGTTGTTTGCATTTGATGTGTGCTAACTATTCAGCAGCGGTGGGCAGCCACAGAGCAGTGCCTGGGGACCAAGCACAGTACTGAGGCCACCACCTCGTGGTATTCCTGCATGACTTTATGTATATGGAGAAAACCGCAGAAGCACAAAAGCAATCTAAATTATATTTACAAAATCCACACTTGGCCCTCCATCTCTTTACTTTGATGAATGATCGTAAACTGAATTCCACTGGAAAGTTGCTGAAGGAAAACTAAACCATCTCTTGGTGAAGTAGGCTGTATGACGCAGCATCAGTGAACACTGCATGTCAGCCGCCAGCGCTCAAAAAAAAAAGAAAAAAGGAATGCATTTCACAATATGCGATCAGTGCATGCTCTCTGATGAGGAAGCTGAGCTCATTTCAGTGACCCCAGGCTAACTTAAGCCTCCTTTCCTGGAATTGAAGGCCCCAGATGAAACAGTGTAATATTGGCAGTCAAATAAAAAAATTAGTCCTCAAGCTGTAACATTTAATAAGCATGAATGAGAAATGATCATTTGAAGCCCATGCAGGTTTTTACAAGTATCGTGTGACTATTCGCTCTAAACCTTCACCTAAACAGAAACCTACTAAAGAAGACACTGCTGGACTCTGGGTTTTGTTCAGGAGACAAATCAGTTTAGTAAATATGCATCAAATCTCCTATGAAATCCAGAGCTTTTAATGAAATAAGTGCAAATCATGAAAGCAATATTGAAATTGAACTAAAAAGCTCAAACCTGCAGATGTGACTCTAGTGTTCCTATCAGTGATCCAGTGCTGCTCTAAGGAATGGGCTGTGTACATTTTTTTTAATTCTTGTGTGTTACCTTTTTATATATCTTAACCTGTCACACGCTGTTGAGCCTGAGTTGGGACACAGCTTTTCACATTAATCAATTTAATTTGTTTGAATCAGTGTACTGGCTGCACCTCTAATGTGTAGATCTTTGTTGAGTCAGGTCTTAGAAGATGTTTACTGAAATGAACCCGGTCCACCTACTTGCACTACTGTCTAAGTGTGTAGATGAGACACAGGCTAATTTCCCTTCCCAATATTTGAGTGTGGACTTTAGAAATTATGTTTCTCTTTGTTTTTAATCTCATGTTCTGTTGTGAGTATAGCGTCTCTGACTCATCACTGTAAATTTCTGTTTAAGAAGATCAAAACTTGATTCCTTGTCATGCTGAGTATAAAGGGAAGAAATAAAATCTAGGGGGAAAAGTGCCATGCTTCAGGTACAATAACTGCAGATAAATTGAGTGTGTAAACTCATTTTTAAAGTCAACTTGACTGGCAGAATATTTGAATTTCTGGTAAAACATTTCCTATAGTACAATCCAAAGTAGTACTCAAGATGTAAGCTTGGTTAGATTCAGTCTCATATTTACACGCAACAAAGAAGTGCTTGATGAAAGTTTGTTTCATCAAGTTTTGTTTGTTTGTTTAAGCTCCATAGTTTTATCTTTGGCCTCTGTTAGAGTAACTTTCTATGATTTGACAGTTCAAAATAATCCTTGTTCATCTTTATACAGGGCCTTGCTGTTGCCTCTCACTCCTCTGTGAAACAAGCAGTTTTAGCTCCTCCCCCTTTCAGGCCACTCTCATCAAGCACACTTTCTTCTGATTGACTGACCATCATAAACAGAAGGTTTGAACAGCAGGTAGGTGGGGCTTCAGTGCTCACAACCAGAGCTGTTTGCCTCAGATGACAATATTGGGGATGTCTGCTCCCTGACATACAGAACCAGGAGTAGAATAACTTTATCTGAGTTTTCAGCGCAGACTGGGGCCTCAGCTTGTGGCTCACCGGTACGTATGTTGACCTCCTTATTTGCAACTTTGACCATGTTTAATATTGCATCCACCATTATAACAGTACATAAGGAAACACATAAAAGATCCCTGTTAACTTGGACCGTATGTGGGGGCCGAATGGCTGTATTATAAAACATAGGGTGGGGCTTGATGGATACCTAAACATATCCACCAAACCTCAATCACTATGGCAAATCATTTTATAAAACTTGATTCCCAATCCAGGACCAACAACCAATAAACCTGCTCATTTTACTGCAAACGCATTTGTATCTCCTTATTCCACAACTGAGTTTTAGCTACTTTTTTAAAATTATTAAAAGTAGATGCAAAAAGAGCCAATGAAAGTAACTGGCTGAAGCATAAGTAGCATTTTTAGTATACTGGACAGCAAGAAACTGATGTTAGTGATGATTTGCACAGGTCACCATTTTTTCAGCACAGCATTTTTTTTTTCCTTGAATGGTTGTTTCCAGCCATCAGCAGGCGGCATTCAGATTTCTTTTTAAAGCTTTAATGTTCCAGTGTTCTTATTGTCACAATCATCCCCCATATGACTCACTTTAGGACAGGCTGATGATATCAAAGATCACCGTGTTTTCTCAAGGCTGACAGTCAAATATACTGCTGCGTGTTTTCAGATGCAGCTGTGATTCCGCTTCCCGTCAGTTCATGAATGTGTTACTCACTGGCTGCTGTGAACATGATGTGCCTGATGTAGTGTTGCTGTTTTAAAAAAAAATACTTTGGTTTAACAGGAAGTGATGCATTGTGCATTTTTATTTTTGAAGGAGGTGGAAGAGGATTTGTGTCGTTCACCGGCTGTGACGGACACAATAGGCGGACGGTCAAAGAACAGTGTGACGCAAAAGCATTCAACTCAAACTATGTCAACACTACATAGTTTTTTAGTTCCAAAGTCTACCTCATCACTCAGAGATATTGTACAAATGCAAACTACCTGAACACTTATTACTTAACCTGTTTGATCACCTGTCAATCAAACTGCTTACAGTAAAAGCTGACCTCTGGAACTTGTACTGAGTAAACCACACTGACGATGGCTTAGTCAAACCTACAGAAGTTGTAATTACTCGAAAAGAGCTGGAACGTGTATAAAAATATACAGTGTAGTAACTTCATGCCTTTTATAACCAACAAGAGCCGGTTAACGTAACTGATTTATCTTGTGCAACCAGCGAAACAAAACTTTCTATTGATAGATAAAGAAAATAGGGCCGGTGTATCTCTGATCTCTAGCCTCTCCATGAAATGGATGTATGGTGCTCATACAGCTCCAGTTTGTTTTTATTCATTGTTGGACTCTACTAGAGTAGCTTTGTATTCACAGTTTCAAAATAATCCTTATTTGACTTGGTGCAGCCCATCAATTCATCCACCGTCACAAGCCAGTAAAGCTTGTGACGCAGTGACTAGTGACCTAGTCACTGCGTCACTGTTCAGCAGTGACCTAGTCACTGTGTTCAGCAGACCTCAGTGACCTAGTGGGGGTATGCAGGCTTATAAGATCAGAGAGGTAAGAAGTTGCTAACCCATGCAACGCCTTAAAAACAAATAGTAAAACCTTGTTGTTGTTTGTAAAACCTTAAAATTAATTCTAAAACTGACTGTCAATCAGTGTGGGGATGCTAGTATGGGTCTCATTGTTGCCCCTCTAGTGCACCTGTTGTTAATTTTACTAACGCCAAAGCAGCTGAAAGTGATTAACAACCACCTCTTCTACATGAGTGACCACATCAATATCCCAGAATTTTAATTGACTTGATGCTATACTCTGATTTAAAAAGTGTTGCTCTAATTTTTGAGGTGTGTGTGTATATATAGATACTGTAGCACCTTATATCATCGATATGACTCAGACAGGTGACTTGTTGGCCCAGTAAAGGTTACTATTGCTCACTGTTCAGTCCTATGAAAAATCTCAGAAACAGTAGTGATTTTTCTTTTGACCATCAGTAAAAGTTTATAAACTGCATGAAAAGCCTTGTAGAAATGTTCAGTGTAGTAAGAGTGAGTCTTTACTGTGTGCTTATCTTACATGCCACTGCGATTCTGATAAATGGTGGCGGTCTGGTTCACTCACTTGAACTCTTCCATGTTTAAGCGACTATCCCAATGGGATAGGAGAAGCAAGCATGCAGAGGAAGGAAACAAGGGAATACCGCTCTCTAAAGCAAACCAGGACGCTCTAGTCTCCATAAGGTAGTCGGCTGCCCGCTAGTGGCAAAACACGTTCGCTGCGGTTCATTCGGAGTCCGCAGACTGAATGAAGAATCCGCAGCTTCAACGCTATCCAGTGAGAAAGCAGCGGTTCTTATGTGTAAATTGTCGTGGAATATTAAGTTCTAGTTTGATAAATTAAAGTTCAAAGTGTTAACAACGCGAGGAGTGGCGAAGTGTCGAACAAACGACTACAAAGGACAACAATACACAACAAACCGCAGCCCTCCAGACTGAGTGGAGCCAGCAACTTGTGAGACGTTCCAGAGCCGCAGCACGACGACCGTAAGACTTTCAGCTTCAAATACCCAAACATTAAACACAACAAAGGGACGTGTTCTGATTTTATTTCTTACATGTTCAGCTGCTGGTCTAATATTTGGCCATTTTCTTTTCAATATTCTAGCCGTAAATGTCAAGCTAGAGAAAAGTTGTTTCACTTGGAACAATCTGCCCTACACTCGAGAAAAGTGACGTGATTTTTTTTCGAAAAGTAAACAATTGTGTGTTACGCTTTTGGAGTGTTATCTTAAACGACGATTGATTATTGCTAATGTTAATGGTTTATACTTTTGCGTGTAAGTAACGAAATCCTCATGATCTGAAACACCAAAGTGGGCACTAGTTTGTCAGGACGGCGGAGGGATATGCACTCCGCCTTCCCAGATTATTTCACTCCAGGATCTGGAGGACATAGCATGGAGAAATAGAGTGAAGGGTCGCCGAAAACGAGAGAAATTTCTGCAAAAGTTGGGATTACAGCCTAAACGTTTGCCAGAAAAGTCATTATTATGACTCGTACGCACTGTTGAAAGGTACGTATTTGTTTAATGGCTGAAATAAAAGAGCAGACTTGAACTCTAGGGAGCTACATCTGCAGGACGCAGAGGCTCGGCTCCCCTCGGAGGGCTGGGCTAATGGCTAACATAGCTTAGCTTCGGTTGTGAGAAGTTCAAAAAGTTTCTGGAATGGAGGAAGAGGAGGAAGGGTGAAGTAACTTGGACTACAGTATAATGCTGTGGCTCCCTCTAAGAAATACTTGTTGAGAAACGATCACCGTAAACATTACGTAGATGATTGTTATGAGGCGTTTGATTAAAACTAAACAAGATGTGTTGTGTGAAAGTTAGCCAAGCTAGTTAGCAAAATCTCGAGGTTACTTACATCAACTTGCTACATACCAGAGTTGAGTAATGCCATGGGGAATATTGTTATATTGTGACTGTGTATATTTTCATGGAGCACTTGGAGCAGAACTAAAAGCTATTTTCATGACTGTTTTGGGGGTCTGTGTATAATTAGATGCGCCTTTCTGAATCACTTTTCTCTCTGTGGTGGCGATGGGGGGTGCTCGCTCACTGACTCGTCCTTCCATGTTGTCTGTCCCGTATTACTTCGTTTGACAAGCAGTAAGGAAGGACTCCTCGGTTTTTTTGTTGGGGGGAGTCATCGCTTAAACGAGAATGACGGAATTTCTCAGAGTAATCCAGATGATATGAGATCATCTATCAGCGATCTGAGGAGCCACCTGTAGGCCTCTGTCTTGTTTTTGTTTTTGCTTTTTGTTTTTTGCCATGTTTGAATTTTTAAAATATAAAGGTTCATTGTTGGAAAAAGTCAAGTTTTTTAAATTTTTTTTATTTTAATGCTTACTTATGCCAAAAGGGGGATTCTTGGGACTGCATAGCATCTATATATGCAATATAAAATGCATCTGTGACCTATATATTTTGAATGCGTGTCTTAAAGGGTTTTCTCTTGTTTGTAATAGGCTTCTGAGGATAAGATAAGATAAACTTTATTAATCCCTTTGGGAGGGTTCTGTCAGGGAAATTACAGTTCCAGTAGCAAATACAGTTTCACACAAAGAAATAGAAATATGCAGGGGTAAAATTTCAGAAATTTTACAAGAAAAGGATTTAACTACGCATGTAAATACGATGTAAATACGACTGTTCCACGTAATGTTTTGGCAATGTGTTTGTAGTACCCTACTTATCGTAAGGCTTTGCATTTACTTGTTCTTTCAGGCTTTTTCATTCTTGGGGAAATTAAACTCCACTTGAAAACAACTAGTTTTTTTGGGGTGGGGGGGGTAATATGCAGGAAAAATCCCAGTCACACAAAATCAGTTTCAC
>VUQK01040382.1:33348-52352 GCA_015106715.1 Bujurquina vittata
TAAAAAAAAAAAAAAAAAAAAAAAAAAAAAAAAAAAAAAAAAAAAAAAAAAAAAAAAAAAAAAAAAAAAAAAAAAAAAAAAAAAAAAAAAAAAAAAAAAAAAAAAGAAGAAAATTAAAAAAAAAAAAAAAAAAAATTAAAAAAAAAAAAAAAAAAAAAAACAATAAAAACAAAAACCTATACCAGGAGCATTGCACATATCTGAGATCAGAAATTATATTAAATGTGTCTAAACATATCACTGGTCTTAAAACAGTACTTTGCAGACAAATTCCAAAAAAGTCAGACTAAAACACAAATGATCACGATGCATCGTATAAAAGAAAAGTTACCGTTCAACTGCACATTAGTATCATCAGTCAACTTATGAAGCATCGTAGACAGGAATGCAAATAAGCTACATGTCCCATTTTTTTAGGAATGCAAGAGTCTCCACCAAGTGTTTGAAGGCTAAAAGCTCAGTTTAACCTTCATGAGAGAACACTGGCCAGTTAAATCAGGTAGATCTTTTTCTACAGTTTGCTCCCTTTAAACTAGGAAGAGAATTTGAAATATAGTCTCTTAAGAAAAATGCAAGGTGCATATTCACTGTTTGGTGATGTTTTCCTGAGATTTTTCAGTGCAAATTTGCACACACACAGGGAGGGACTACTGGCTGTGTGCGTGCGTGCATGTGTGTGCTTGTCCCTGAGACTCAGTTGGGCAGAGAGATGGAGTCAGTTTTGAGGAGTGGAATAGAAAGTGTGGTGCTGGTAATTCTGGTCTGGAGGATTGTTGGCAAATAGGAGCGGAGTGGTCTCTGATCCGTACCAGCTGGAAAAAGCAAGAAAAGCAGGAGATGAGAGCTCTTCCGGTTCTCACACTCTTGAAACCCTGTGATCAGCTTCAAGGTAATGAACTGAGTGTGAGGTGTTTTTGTGCTACCTTATGTTTGAATTTGAACCGTTTGCCCATGGAGCAGGTATATCTTCGTCGCTGCCTTCAGGATCATCAAAGAAATATGGCCGAGGTAGAACCCTGTTGTTGATGGCCATGACGCTGTTCTGTGAGAATAAGACATGACACTACTTAAAGATTCCTGTTATAATAAAGTAGTAAATAATCCTATCTAATAGACTCCGGTTTCATTATTAGACTTTCAGTTCAGTCCATGACTTTCAGATCCACGAATTACCTCCTGAGCAGGTCGGCGAACTCTGAAGATGAGGATGAGGAGGCCAGTTGGGAGCAGCTCCCATATGAAGAGGATGGCACCAAAGGCCAGGTAGCCTCTGTCACCGATTTCACTCTCCAAGTCAGCCTTAAAACAAATAAACACAGGAAGTTTTCTTTAGGGGCACTTTTATTGGCCATTGCTGTTAGCTGGTTTAACCCCGGCCTAACATGAAAGTTAAGACCAGCTCTGATATCAGATCTGTACCTGGTCAGAGACATTGTACCAATCATAGTTAAAGGACTCCACTCGATACTTCTGGGACAGAAAGAGGACAGTCAGGTTGTAGCAGGCTCTGCTGATAAAAAGGAAGATCACTGCTGCTCCCAGTGCTGCTGTACGCCACACTGAGGTTCCCTGGTCAAGAAAAGAAAAGAAATATTTAGTCTAGAGTACAATCAAAAATACAGACATGCCTATAGGTTACAACAAGACTTCTATTAATAAATGAGAATGCAAAGTAAATGGAACAGAAAACCAAAATATCCTGACTCTTCAGTGTTCTACATAACATTTTTTCTGCATCAGTCAAATAACGCTGCATCTCTTTACTTTGACACTTCCGGGTTCATCGAAGATCTGTTACAGACATCTTTGCAGATTCTCAGTGATCCAAGTTATGATAGATTTAAGTGCTTGAGTTGAAGGTAACTGGACTACTTTGTAGATTCATGAAGGCATGTCACCTCTCATCTAAGAGGCTTCTTCAGTTCTAAAAGCTGATGAAATATCTTCACGTATAATATATTGCCAAAATATTCACTCAACCATCCAGATTATTGATTTCAGGTGTTCCAATCACTTCCATGGCCACCGGTGTATAAAAAGCACCTTGGGATGCAGACTGCTCAGTGAATTCCAGAGTGGTACTGTGATCGGATGCCACCTGTGCTACAAGTTCAATCATGAAATGCAATCGCTACTAAATATTCCAAGTTTTTCGTGGTATATTAAAAAAGTGGAAGCGATTGGGAATGACAGTAAGTCAACCATGAAGTGGTAGGTCACATAAAATCACAGATTCAGGTCAGTAGATGCCAAGGTGTATAGTAAACAGAAGTCACAAATGCACTTCTGGCAGAATGATCAAAACTTCCCATAAACACTCCTAAATCTTGTGGAAAGCCTTCCCAGAAAGGTTGAAGCCATTATAGCTGCAAAGGGTGAACCAACATCATATTAAACCCTATGGATTAAGAAGACGTCACTCAAATTGATGTGTGTGAGGCAGACGAGCGAATACTTTTGGCAATATGGTGCATCTAAAAACGAGTCCAGCTTCCTTAAACTCAACACTTAAAATAATCTGTATACATATATAGTCTACCAGCTCAAGCTGAGATAACCCTGATAATGTTACAGTGACGTCACTGGGCTGATTTTCTCACACTGGTCAAAGCTCCTCCACAGCTACAGGAGACATGACACACCTGTTTTTGCTGGCTGCTCAAGACTAATCATGAGTTTCATCAGTGGAGTTGGTTCATTGCTGGATTTTCAGGTGTGGCTTAATACCACGTTTTCATGTTTTGATGCTGATACTGATATTTTACCTTGAGTACACATCAGCCAGATACCATCCTTTTCCCTTTCTTAAACAAATTTGTCTGGACATGTGTCTGAGCTGCAGATGTCAGCTGACAACAAGCAACAATCGGTGCTTTTTATGACACAATAGGAGCTTTTCTTTAGACATACAAAACAGTGACGTGAAGCCAATAGGGAGTCTAAGATTAGCATATCCCTATTTTCAACTCATGGGGAACAACGCTTGACGCACCTTGCTGATCAGGTGGATGCTGGCGGAACGCGAGTGTCTGGTCAGGAGCGACAAAAAGACAGCCAGCAGCACCGCTTCCAGGATGAAGAGCAAGTCGTTAACCACAACTCGAACCAGGACTAGATTCCAGGTCCGCTCTCCCCTCTCGCCGTCGCTGGTTCGTTCCCCAAGAGCCGCACATGCCAAGTTGACACAAAGGAAGATGGTGCTCAGTCCACCATACAAACACCGTGCTGTCCACCTGAAGAAGGCACAGAGAGAGTGTCATGTGAATCAGTGGTAACCGTTAATGTCCAAGAAAGGTTCATAACAATAACAGAATGAAGCACTTTTCTAGATTTAACAGGAATATAATGTAAAACTTACAGTCCTTTGTCCACTTGTCTCACTTTCACTAATACCTGTGGTAAAGAAACAGAAAGAGACCTGACTTAAAAAAAAGACACAAAGAGCTTGTGATGCTCTTAAGGTTTAAAGGGGACTCATTCTGCATTTACTTATTTTCTTTCATATATATGTATATTCATATAATGCTCCAAGTTTTAAATAATGAGGTCAGTATGTGGCCAAACATTTGACTGGTACTGTAAGTAAAAGCTCAAGTTGCATCCTGCTCTAAACACTAAAGGCTTGATTATAATCTGGTGAGGACACATAACACAGCCGAGCAGTCATTCCTGTTATACTTCTATCTGTGGTGCATGCATAGTTGGTGCATTATAATATAACGTCTCCACGGATGAGCCTGCGGGGACCCTCGTGCTCGCTGTACGATGATGAATTTTACATCACTCTGACCCAAGCAGACCCCAGTGGACTTGTGGAATGATGGAAAAGTATCATAAAGGTTTAAGTTTCAGACTGCTACTCTTGGCTTGGTATTCCAACAGCAGAGTTTATAACTTATGTTCATACATCCTCCCCCATCTACCTGCCATTCAAACCTTCTGTTTACAATTCAATCAAAAGAAAGTGACGGGGGGTGGGGGGGGGCAAACTGGAGGAACTGAACAGCTGCACCAAGGCCTAGTATAAAATGAACGGGAGTTATTTTGAATTATGAATCATGCAAAGCTGCTCTAGTAAGACCAAGAATAAAAATCTGGAAATGAGCTTTCCTCTGAGTGGTTTTAGTCATGCTGTTATCACTATGGCTGCATCAGTCAATGTTTTTCTAATTTACACAAGATTAGTAAGAAAAATTCTTCCCTTTAGCCTTACCTGAGTGAAATACAGGTTAATGAGGTTGAGAGTGAAGAACTGCAGGCACACAGGGAAGCAATAAAGGAGCCAAAACAATGCAACGGGTAGGTGGTTGGCTTCCAGAGCATTATAGAAGTAAAAGGAGAACAAGGTGGTGCGAAGGGCAGCCCACAGCAGGCAGAGGTACAAAAAGCCACTCTGGTAACTCCATCGCTTGTGTCCATAGATATAGAGAAGCCACAGCTGTACATACACCACCACAAAGAGGCCAGCATACAAAGTGGTGTAGAGGATAGTAAAACCTAACTGGACTGAGGGGGCGACAGCTGGATCCAGGGGGATCGGCGAAGGCGGAGTGGAGGAGTTGGGAGGAGGGAGGGTTGTGTTTTGAGCTTCCATTGGAGTACTGATGGGATTAAACAACTGTCATCATGATCATCAGAGAACGTCAGCTTATCGTGTTCGTCTGGTGGGATTAGATCAGAGACCTGAATGAAGAAACAAGAGGTTATGAACAGAAGCCAGGGAATAAGATGAGCATTGGGCAGTTGGGGGGGGGGGACCTGTAACCTCTTGATAACACCAGGGTGATAAGGGGACATATTCTCAGAGTAGCGTTGATCATATCCTTTCACAGTGCAAGACCTAAAATTACCTCCAGCCTTTATAAGGTCTGTTTGATCAAAGAGACTGATAAGAGTGCTGAGTGATATCATGCCCTCAGCAATCACAATCACCTCAGCTGAGCTGAAGGCAAGTTTACAATTTCTGTGCTTCTTACACAAATCACTGAAGTTAGGAAAGTGATAAATAAATAAATAAGCAAACACCATTCATCGGTATCAGTAGGTATGTTCAAATCTTTGTCTGACCTCTCCATTTAAAAATAACTGCGCATGCATACATATATACACATACACACATACATATAGCTGCTGTTATAACAGTAGCACAGAAAATCGTTGACAAAATAAATGAGAAATGCAATTTCTGTCTTCATAACACAGTGACAGCAACATTGTTTTGTCACACTTCCTGGCAACTTCCACAACATATTGCTGAAATACTGCCTGCGTTTTATTGCACTGTAAAAGCAGACACCTTTTGCACTCAGTAAGCCTGCTCGTTAGCCTCTCGGATGTTCTTGAGGTTACTTTGAGCTTTGCAGGAGCATAAACAACCTGGTGTTCCGCTCAGGTTCCCCCACCGCAGCTGGGCTAACAGAAAGTAAGTGTCAGAAGCGCTAATATGAAGCGTTAGTACTGCTGCCTCCCGCCGTCTGCGTCCTCAGTGGAACCATGAAACATGTAGTGTTAGCATTAAATTAATACCAGTAAAGACGGACCTTACCTTTTGAGGACACGAACCTCCAGGATGCGCAGCCGACGACGGCGATCCCTTTTTATTTCCGCATGTGTGACGTACACCTTTGTAGGCGGAGCCTCTGGTTTGATTTCATCGGCCAATCAGCGAAGACAGGAAATCGCGGTTTGTTCAATTTGTTGTTTACGTAGCTCGTGGAGCTAGGTGCGTTCAAAACCAAATTTATGATTAAATTGTTTAAAGGAAAGAACGTTGATTTTAATAAGTGCGAATTTTTCCAAACCGCAGCTTTTAGCAAGTTGCCGCGGAGCTCTCGTCGGGACTCCGGGACAGCTGTGTATGCTGCGCCGCGTCCATTATAAGCCTCGCGTTGCGAAGCCGCGGCATTCATTATTTAAAGTGTTCCAAGATGCCCGTGGTACTGCGATCCAGAAAGTCCCTCTACCCCGATGAGGTGAGCGAGGTAGAGTTACTCAAGTCAACATCGACAGCAAGGAGAAGCTCCAGGCGGAGGTTGGGGAGACCTACGTACGAGGTGGGGATTTCTATTACTCAGCCTTTTCTTTCCGCCTCCTCTTCCTCCGCTGCTGCAAAGTTCAGTGGGCCACGTAGCTCGCTCTGCAGCGTCAACGACGGAGACATTTGTTGGCTAATCTGAGAAATATACTTAAGGGAGGATTATAAAGTTGACCGCACTGCTTTCAGGTGCTACACCTTTTACTGCTGTAGTATCTATTTATTTTACCGCAGTAAGCATTTGCTTAACCGGCTAGCATTGCTTTAGCTAACCTAAAACTGCACCGCGTGTGTGTCCAAAACTTATTATTAGGTGCTTATCATGGTAAGTTTTTTGAATTTTATTTTACTAACTGATGGTATATATATATATGTTGAAAATAACCAAAAACCACTCGGCTTTCATATTTTCTCCTTCTTTCTGTCATTGACACGGTTATCATACTTCATGCATAATGCATACAGCATCTAATGCTTTATTACACCGCTGCTCCGGTGTTGTTAACGGACATTTTTACCGGTATCCTGTGTAGGAGTCAGGATCCGAGTCTATCCAGCGCCAGGAGATGGAGAGACATGAGGCTGAGCTGGAGGAGGAAGCTGCTGAGGAGGCAGATCTGACGGTAGGCTATAATCCCCCCCCAACACCCCCCTTTCTTTCAGTTTCAGATATTATTCTGTGTGCAGGCAGGGAGGGAAAAAAGCCACCTATGAGCCCTGCTGGGTGTGGCAGAGCTCTTATTTGCACAGCCCTGCATTATAAATATACTGCTTTGTGACTGTGTCATTGCAGCTGCATGCAACCGTTACCAGAAAATATTGGCAGGCCAGTGAGGAAATGTGTTAACCTCCTTTACCCTGCTGGCACTAATAAACGTCGGAAGGAAAAAGTCTAAATCAATATTTGTGGTAAAATATACTACAGAATATAAACATAGAATATTTCTTTAATTAAAAAGCTCCTTTTAAAACAAGAAACGTATCTATAGGAATGCAGCTCTGTTTCCTAAATACTTGAGATAAAGTGAAAATGTTAATCAAAGTAAAATGCATATATGAAAAATTATAAAGAGCACATACTGAAAGTTGAAACTAGCAAAAAAGTTTTCTTTTTGGAAAATATATGCTCATTTTGGATTTGATGCCAGGTGGAACAGTGGTTAGCACTGTTACTTCACAGTAACAGGGGTGGGGTAGCTCAGGAGGAGTAATGGGGTGGCTGTAGCTCAGGAGGTAGAGCAGATCACCCACTGATCGGCCAGGAATCAGTGGTTCGATTCCTGGCTACGCCAGGCTACATGCCAATGTATCCTTGGGCTAGATACTTAACCCCAAGTTGCTCTCCAACGCTAGCGTTGGAGTATGAATGTGTGTGAATGTTAGCTAATTAAAAAAGCACTTAGCTTAGTTACATATGGAAGTGCTTGTATGAATGGGTGTAAATGGGGTAAATGTAAACATGTTGTATAAGCGCTTTGAGTGCTCAGGAAGAGTAGAAAAGCGCTATATAAGAGCTAGTCCATTTACCATTTACAGCAACAGGATCCTGGGTTTGAATCTGTCTCCAGAGGCTGAGGCTGTGTGGGAGTTTACATGTTCTCCCTGCATCTGTGTGGGTTCTTTCTGAATACTCGGATATGTATGTTAGGTTAATTGCAGATTCCAAATTGGCTGCAGGTGCGAATGTGAGCCTAAATGATTTTCTGTCTCTCTGTGCGAGCCATGCCACAGACTTGTGACCTGTCCAGGCTGTACCCTGCCTCTTGCCCTATCACACCTGGGATAGACTCCCATCCCCCCTGCAACCCTAAATTAGATAAGGAAATGGACAAATGGAATTTGATGCCAGCTATACATTTTTTTTTAAGTTGCACACGGGGTTTCTTTACCACTGTGCTGCATCCACTCTTCTTTTAACAAGGAAGAGACTAATTGTTGTGTGTTTAATAAAGAAATGTTCTTCCAATCTTGCTTGTTATACAGTTTCTGTGCAGAACAGTTGGGGAGTTCTTTCTGTTTCATAATATGCAAAATTTCTTAAAGGTCATATGGATTAACTACAGCCAGGCCAGTTTAGCATCAAGACTCTCTTAGTCAATGGGAGTGCGCATGTAAAACATGCAGAATGTGGTTTGGAATTGTCTTGCATTAATAATGGATCTTCCAGGAAAGAAAAAAACATGTCTGAATAGCAGCATTTGGCTTTAAAAACAAAACAAAACAAACAGTATATACATTATTCAGCATGCATGATGTACTCATTCTATGGTGCCACAGCACTTGTTATCTCCAAAAATAATTCAAATTTCACTGGCCACCACAGGATAGGCTCAGAGAAGAAGTTCATTATTATCAGGCTGTCCTAAAGGCGCCCAGAAAAGTCTTCAGCTCATCCAGGGACTAGGCTCCCTGTTAAATTCAGAATTGAATTTAAAATCCTTCTCCTCACATGCAAGGTCTTGAATAATCAGGCCCCATTTTAGCTTAAAGACCTCATAGTACCGTTTCACCCCAATAGAGCACTTTGCTCTCAGACTGCTGGCTCATTTGTGGTTCCTAGGATACTTAAGAGTTGAATGGGAGTGATGACCTTCAGCTTTCAGGCCCCTCTTCTGTGGAACCAGCTCCCAGTTTGGATTTAGGAGACACATTCCCTCTCTACTTTTAAGATTAGGCATAAAACCTTTCTTTTTGATCAAGCTTATAGTTAGTGCTGGTCTGGATCAGGTAACCCTGAACCCTTCCTTAATAAGCTCTTAGGCCTAAGTTGCTGGGGGGTTCCCCTTAATAGTGCATCAGTGGAGTGTTTATTTCTCACTCATCTCTTTTCACTCTGTCTTTATACACCACTCTGTATTGAATCACTAGTTACTATTTATCTCTGGCTCTCTTCCAAAGCACGTCTTTTGTCCTGTCTGCCTCCCCTCGGCCCCAACCGGTTGTGGCAGATGGCTGCCCCTCCCTGAGCCTGGTTCTGCCAGAGGTTTCTTCCTTTTAAAAGTTGAATTGAATAAATGCAAGGACCCAGTATTTCCCAGCAGATTTTTCCCATTGTAATGACATGATAAATTAAAATCAGTGCAGTGGTTTTAATGTTGTGGGTGATGGGTGTAATGTAAAGTCAGTTTGGAAATGCAGATACATGTCAGTATGCGTGGTTTGTAGGGCCACTGCAATACATCTTGCTGGCAGATTAATATAGCATCCATAAGGTGTGACCAATAGATTGGACATGCCCCCTTTGAATTGCTGAGCTATCTGTGTATTTATGAAAATGAGCAGGCAGAGATGAAGTAGAGCAAGGTGAATGTTGAACACTGACTGCTATCAGAATATGAAGTCAAATGATTCTGTAGACACAGTAATGCTTATGTCATGTTCATAAACAAATAGTGACAGTCAACAGGAGCCCTGCACAGGAGCCCTGCACCAGTCTGGAGAGCTGCTTTAAATAGGTGTGGCTAATCAGTGTGGATGCTTTGATGTTCACAGGAATCAAAAGCAAGGAGCAGGAAGATTTGTGGACACTAAGACTGGAAATGTCACTCAGTGTTTCACTTCTGCTTTTTAGATAGCCTTAGGTGTTCTGTTTAAATTAGTCTATGCCATGAGGCCTGGTTCAAATGTGTGTGTGCTTCATAGACAGATTGCACAGAATTAAGACTTGTATTTCATCTTCCTCAGGACCTGAAGGATTGTAGTGTTGTGCTGGACCATCTCCATGCTGATTACAAGAGTTTGAGAAAAGACCTCGAGGAGAAAGACGACATGAACCGCAAAGGTGGAAAACCAGTCTCCAGAATCCCAACTTTCCAGAAACGACCCACTGGCGCCAGTCAGAGCATGGAGCTGCCTGTTCCCAAAAAAGATACTCCAGTCCATGTAGCTCAGCCTCCTGAGAAACCTGGAAGTGTGGAAGCTTCAAAATCCAAACCACCTGATGTCAGTGAAACAGCGTTTCCCTCGCTATTGGTTTGCACTCCCAAAATTGGTTTCGAGGTGCCTTCTGCATTCAGCAGGACAGAAATGGCTGCTGCAATAGCTCATGGCCCTCTGATTGCTGCCAAACCTGGGCATTCCCCTTTTCTGACTGCAAGCCCCAGGCCTGCTATCAGATCAGAGCAAGACAAGAACGAAACCTCAGAAACCGCTGGCCCTCTTCCACATGAGAGCTTCCCAAGCAAGACATCCCAGGAGGAAACAGCAGAGATTTACGAAGCTGTAGTTGAAGACAGGATTCCCCTCACTCCATCTGAAGACACCAAAGACCAGTCTGCAGAGATCTCTCATGAACCTGAGGACAGCCAAGTGGAGGCTATTATGGACGAAGAACCACCGTGGGAGACAGAGGCACTGAACACAGCTGGTTTAAAGGACAGTATATCTTCATCAGAAGCTGAATGTGAGGATGATTTCGCTGGCGAAAGATCAGAGTACGTGAAGGAGCATCATGAACCACTGATTAGCCTGTCGAAGTTTCCAAAGCTCGAAGAGGAAAAAGCAAATATTGATAAGTCGGCCTCTACTGTAGCACCAAAGACGCCTGCTAAAGCAAGAGCAACCAAGTCAGCCAAGGTGAGTTATGTCACTGTGACTGCGTGATTCCACTGCCACCTGTTTTCTTGATGGTCTCAGCTGTGCCTTTGAAGGAATTCCACCACTCCTCACAGTAGCAGCTTAGGTATGCAGCACAGTCCTAAGCTGTGCTGTGCTTAAGCTGTGAGAGTGATGTAACCTGCTGGTGTGTCAATTCTGTTCTTATCATTTTTTAGAGGTCGAGATGCCCCAGTTGTACTGTCTTCTGCTTCCTGACCACCACCTTGCTGCTTCTCGGGGGGTTCTCTCAGCATGTGTGGCACTATGGGCTTCCCACGTCCTTGTCCCAGCTCACGGCACAGCTGGAGTTGCACTGGCTGGAAGGCTTTGCATTACTACCAAAGCCCTGTAGCACCGACTGTCGGTAAATTATATCAGCAATTTTATATCTACTGACTTGTTTTGTTTTTTGAGTTATTTATGACCAAAAAATTGTGATATTCATCTTTCAAGATTTATAAATCCTGTGCTGCTGTCTCTGTTCAGAGTGCATCTCGTGGAAAGCATCCCTGTCGGTCTCTACCCGTCTTCCCCCTTGTCCAGACAGAGCATCTCAGACAGCTGGCTGCACCTGCTGAACAAGGCCAACAGCTCAGTCCACATCGCTGCTTTTTATTTCACACTGCGGGGTGACGATTTGGGGTCGCATGAATCCTTTGACTCCGAGGTGAGCACAACCAGCGGCACACTCAGGTCTCATGATGCAGTACATCAGGTGGTTGTACCTGAAGCTTTAAGCCTCTAAATTAATGACCACTACGTGGTTCTCAGGGAAGAAAGGTCTTTGAGCACTTGATGAACCTCGAATCCAGAGGTGTAAAACTCCAAATTGCCGTCAATGCCCCCCAGCAGTCAACTCAAGACACTGCCGACCTGGCTGCGACAGGTGAGAATGTTAGATTTGTATTTTAGAATGGGACATGTAAGGAATCTCTGGATTCATTTTCCATGCGGTTCTTTGCAGGTGCAGAGGTCAGAGAGGTGGACCTTAAAGCTGTAACTGGAGGCATTGTCCACACCAAGCTGTGGTTGGTTGACCAAAAGCACTTCTATCTGGGTAGCGCTAACATGGACTGGCGCTCTCTAAGTCAGGTATGACAGAAACTGTGGAAAACTATAAATATATCCTCATGGATTCCTGTCTGTCTTTAGTCAGGCACTTAGTAGTAATAATGTTTAGCAAGAAGTCTCTGCACAACATTTTTAAATGGAACAGAGAGAGATGGATAACTCCTAGCTTAAAATATACTTTAGAGGGAGCCTTAATCTTCAGAAATCAATTATAATATTCTTCATCTTAGAGGTGTTCAGTGACTCCAGTCACTGACGGCTTTAACAAGATTTCATGCTGCTCATTAATGTCCCAGTAACACAGCTCCCCCAACCTGACCATCTGTGGTCTTTCTGTCAAATATTTTGTGATCCAGGAAACAAAAGAAGAATCTACAACCATCTCTGTGAGCTCGTCTTTGAGTATATTTGGTTGGATGGTTTTGAAAGCACATGAAAAATAAAAGAACATAACTCTCACATAAGCGTCAGATTCCTCCAGATGAGCTGTGAAGCAGGGGATCGAGTTTGTCTTTGACTAGCTCCAGTCTGACCCCTGCCACTGTGAGAGAAAAGGGTGGATGAACAGATGTGGGGGGATGATATCTGCCATATTAGAGATGGGGTAGCTGTGGTGGAGAAGACTGAGTAGCAGTGAAGATGCATGTTGAGGAGGATAAGGAGAAGAAGACTGCAGCGTCAGATCTATTGAAGAACTGGTTGAGTTCAACAACTCTTTCCACGTCACCCATAAGTCGTTTATTTTTGTTGTATTCAGAGGTGTTGATTCCACTCCATACTTCACAAATGTTGCTGTTTTGTAGATTAGTTTCTATCTTTTTATATTCCACTTCAGTCTCTTCTCCAGCTCATGTCGCACCCATTGGAGCCCTTCTTTGTCACCATCTTGAAAAACAACCTTTTTCTGGTTGAGGGTTGCCTTTGTCACTTGTGATCGAGGGTTGCTATTGTGGAAACAGTGCACAGTCTTTGTAGGTGTGACTGTGTCTCTACAGAAGTTGATGCACTCAACAAAGCAATCAACCTGTCTGTCAGTGTCCATACTGTTATCTTTTTCCAGCAGCACATTCCAATCTGTGCATTCAAAGCAATCACTCAGAGCCTCAGTAGCATCAGGTGTCTGTTTCCTAACTGTGAGTTTAGTTGCAGGTTGTCTCTGCACACAGGGTTTCTAACATTTAGGCAGAAAAAACAAATTGTGGTCTGATCTGCTAAGTGGTGGTAAGACAGTAACTCTGTAAGCTTCTTTGGCATTGGCATACAGCAGATGACGGGTTTTATTTTCTCTGGTCGGACTGTCAACAAAACTCAAATGCCTGAATTGCCTCTCTTTTATCAGGCTGTGGACCAGTTGCTTTCAAGCATGCTGTTGTGCAGCCTATTATTAAAAAGAAAAATCTTGAGCCAAATGTTCTTTCCAATTACAGGCCAATTTCAAAACTACCGTTTATATCCAAAATATTGGAAAACGTTTTTAATCAACCTCAAACCTTTTTAAATACTCATGATATTTGTGAAGCGTTTCAGTCTGGTTTTAGATCCCATCACAGCACCGAGACAGCACTTTTAAGAGTTTTTAATGACCTTCTTTTAACTGTTGGATCAGGTTATTGTGCTCTTTTGGTTCTTTTAGACTTGTCTGCAGCCTTTGACACAGTGGATCACAACATTCTTTTGTCGAGACTCAAACACGTTGTTGGTCTCAGAGGCACAGTTTTGTCTTGGTTTAGATCCTATTTGTCTGAGAGGTCTTTTTCTGTAGCACTGGGTGAATGCTCCTCTGCTTCAGCCCCTATTTGTTGTGGTGTTCCTTAGTAGTCCATTTTGGGTCCAGTCTTGTTCTCATTATATATGCTGCCTTTGGGTGAGAGTTTTAGGAAGTACAACATTCCCTTTCATTGTTATGCAGACGACATCCAAATTTATGTCCTATTAAATTGGATGCTTCTATCCCGCTGCAGCCTCTGTTTAATTGTCTCCATGATGTCAAAGACTGGTTAACACAGAGTTTTCTTACTTTAAATGAAAAAAAGACAGAAACTATTATATTTGGAAGTTCTATCCCTGTGGATAAGCTAGCTAATATCCTTGGCCCTCTTGCTTCTCACTGCTCCCCGACTGTCAGAAATCTTGGAGTGTTCTTTGATAGCTCTTTTTAAATTAGAGAAGCAAGTGAACACAGTTGTAAAGACCAGTTTTTATTAGTTATGGCAAATCGCCAAAGCTAAATCTTATCTTCCTCCAAAGGATCTCGAAAAACGTATTCATGCTTTCATTACCTCTAGATTGGACTACTGTAACTCTCTGTATTTGGGTCTTGAACAATCATGTCTCCATCGTTTACAAGTAGTCCAAAATGCTGCTGCACGCCTTTTGACAGGTACAAGAAAGCATGAACACATCACTCCAGTTTTAGCAGGCTTACACTGGCTCCCTGTCCAATCATGTATTGATTTTAAGATTCTTTTAATTACTTTTAAACTCTTAAATGGAATGGGACGTAGCTATTTGGCTAACCTGATCAAACTGTATAACCCCACAAAAGCACTGAGACCATCTAACCAGATGCTTAGTGCAGCCAAATTCTTGCTGCAAACGTAGAGGGGATCAGGCTTTTGCAGTGGCAGCCCCTAGACTGTGGAATAATCTGCCACTTTTTATTTGTTCTGCTGAGTCCATGCAGTCTTTTAAATCGTCTCAAAGAACTTACCTTTTTACCTTGGCTTTTAATTCGAGTTCAGTTTGAGTCTTATCAGGTTTTATGTTGTGGTCTCTTAGTGTGTTGGTTTTAGTTTGTTTTATTGCATCATATCTATTGTATTTTTATTGTTTTTATGCTCTTTGCTTTATTAAATTTATATAATGATCTTGTTTGGTGTAATAGTTGATCTTGTAAAGCACTTTGGTCAACAACGTTGTTTTTAAATGTGCTCTACTAATAAAATTGACATTGAATTCTGTTAGTGAGTGCAGTATTATTTATGCTCTATTTATTCTCTCTTTTTGTAGCTTATTGTTAGCTTTTATTCTTCTGTGCAGGGTAATTTTTGAAAGTTTGAATATAATGGTGGCTATGCTGCAGTAGAACTAATGCAGTCTGAATACTCCTTTGAACAAAGGTGAAGGAGGTGGGTCTGTCAGTGGAGGACTGCAGCTGTCTGGCTCAGGATGCCTTTCGAATCTTTGGGGTGTACTGGAGCGTCGGTGGTGCGAAAAATGGTTCCCTGCCTCCGTACTGGCCTGCTCGCCTCTCTGCCCTGTCCAGCTCTCAGAACCCCCTGCATCTGAAGTTCAACGGCGTCCCTGCTCGTGTCTACCTCTCTGTAAGTGACTCGGTAACGTTTCAACCGGAATCCGTTTGAAATCTGCGTTAACAGTCCAGGGCTGTTTGGTTGGAGTTTTTCTGAGTTTAGTTTTTTATTCAGAAAGAGAAACGCATGTCAAAACCAGGATCTTGGTTCATTGTCCTTCTGTGCTCTGAAGTGCTGCAGCTGAAGTAACAAAGTTTGTATGTTTGTCTGAAAATATATGGCCCTAACTGTACTCACACCATTCCAGTCTAGATAAGGACATTGTTCAGCTGTCACAGACTCCTCTTCCTCGATCCTCATCGCTTCTGCCGTGTCTGTTTTTTACAGAGTGCCCCTCCACAGATCTCAGCCCGTGGCCGCTCTGACGATCTTTCCACTATTCTGTCTGTCATCAACGACGCTCAAAAGTTTATTTACATCTCTGTCATGGACTACCTTCCACTGTCTCAGTTCACAGAGCCACTCAGGTACACCACAGCTGCACTGTTCAAGTCCTTTAATATCACATGCAGATAAATTCTTTGTACAAGAAATGATTAGAAGCTACCGTATTATTTTGATTGGACTGGATCGTGATTGGCTGACAAAGCAGCCTTTTTTACTAAGATGACCTACATTGTGCTGACTGGTGATGTTCTGTTTGAATTATTGGACACTTGGCTGACTCAGAGAGCATCTCAGGGAGAAAAATTGCTCTCTCTACTTCTTCCCTGCACTGCTGATATGTCACATGGAAGAACTCAGTCTGTCCTGGTCTCCTATTCTCAGGTTTTGGCCCACCATCGACTCGGCCCTGCGGGGCGCAGCGTGCACAAATGGAGTGCACGTCCGACTGATGATCAGCTGCTGGCAGCATTCACCTCGCGCCATGTTCATCTTCCTGCAATCACTGCAGGTGCTCAGCAGGCCTCCGCTGATGTGTGACATTGATGTGGTACGTTTGGGGACTTGAGTTTCTTTTCATGGCTACTCACTGATGATGTGACTGATTCTAAAATGCTGTTTTTGTTTGGTTTTTATCTTTTTGTAGAAAATCTTTACAGTACCTTCAACAGCAGAGCAGAAGAAGATTCCATTTGCACGAGTCAATCATGCCAAATACATGGTTACAGACAGAGTGGTCTATATAGGTATGCTGGCTACCTTTTTAAGACTTTTGGATCCTTCAAACTGTGAAGGGGAAGCATTAACAGGCTAGGGTGTCTGACTTTTGGAATTTGGCAGATGGCATTTAGAAGATGGCAGAATTTGGATCCGTTATGCTCATTTTCAGCTCTATATATTTGTTTTCTGAACTCTGTGGAGTAGCTTTGCACGATTCACAATTCAAAATAATTTCTTATACTGAGCCTCTGTTTCCAACTGTTTTAGCTTCTCTCCATTTAGAGCAATTCTCCCTTTAAGCCAAACAGGTACACCCAGAGCTGGGTACCTGAAATGACTATTAAGGATGTCCCACCTTCGTGACATCTTACAGATCTAAGAGTAGAAAAAATTGTCTGAAATGGAGTGTGTTTT
Organism: Bujurquina vittata; assembly: GCA_015106715.1. NCBI lineage: Eukaryota > Metazoa > Chordata > Actinopteri > Cichliformes > Cichlidae > Bujurquina > Bujurquina vittata. The sequence goes on from VUQK01040382.1 coordinate 49,879, forward strand.
AAATTTGTATATCACAAAAGTTATGACAGAAAATATAGAGACAGCATAATAGGCCCCCTTTACTAACTGCAGACTGTAGCCCTCACTTTAAAAAAAACAAACAATTCTTGCAGTTCTCCTGCAGTCCAATTAGTTAAACTGTTCTTTTTGTTCACAGGGACGTCCAACTGGTCAGAAAACTACTTCACTTTTACCGCTGGCGTGGGTTTGGTGGTGAACCAGACGGGCTCTGCAGTTGATCCCGGCCAGCAGACTCTGCAGAGCCAGGCAGAGGAGCTCTTCCTCAGAGACTGGGAGTCCGAGTATGCCACCAGGCTTTCTGTTGATGATGTGGACGTGTGTCCGCGTCACTGAGGGAATCAGTAAAGAGCGTTGCATTTAGATGAGCGACTTGCTTGCTTGTTCCTTCCACTTGAACTTCATTGCACCTATGCAGAATCCGCTTGCTGTTACTGCTGTTTACCGACTGGCTGCCTTTTTTCTGTATATAATTGCATTTTCAGAGGGGCTTTTTTTTTTCCTTTCTTTTTTAAATACTCTTCAATGTTTTTAAAATTTTCTCATCAGCTGAGGTGCCGGGATACTCAATCTGTACATTTATTTTATTTGTTTATGCAAGTTTTCCTTGAAAAGGGTGCCAAGCTTTAACAATCTCCAAAGACGCGCGTTCACCACGGCCATGTTTACACCGCTGAAGCAATCAGCTGCTATTGAAATCCCCTGTGATATCAAAGCTGCCGTTCCTGTAAATACTGAGTTTTCCATTTTTAGCGGTTTGAATGCGTGGAAGAAGCTCACTCACTCAGATGAGAGCGAGCATGTTTTCCTTGGCTGGTTTTACTGTGTTGCTCATTACCGTTTCCGTCTGTTGTGTTTGCCTTCCTTCTTCTGGATGAAACGGGGGATGGTTTCACCTGGTTCCTGACAAAAGTGTTACACTATAAATAAAATGCACTTCCTAACTGGTGGTCTTTAAAACCTTTTTGAGTTCTTCTTCTTTTTTGTGGTTTGTTTCTTCCAAAATATGAACTTTTACAACATAGAAAAACTTTTAATACCATTTATTAACATGTTATTTTATAAACAATGATCTGTCTGATTTTCCAACTCCTTCCAGACTTTAATTCATCAACAAAAAAAATTATGACTATGAAAATTTGCAGCCACAAACTTATAATTGTGAACTTGTGGTGTTCCAAATAGTTAAAGGGGACCTATTATACTTTTTGTTTTAGAATGCTCATTAGAATGTTTCAAATAATTAGCTTGGTATTATGTACTACCTGTAACTTTGAGCCAAAAGGCAAGGCTTCAGTCTGCTTTAAATCCACACATATGCCTGATCTGGTTAAGCTTCATGAGGACTCTTTGATTGCCATTTCTCTGATGTCTCCATTATTTTTGACCTGAGAATAACAAACTGACTCTATAATAAAGTCGAAATATTTTTTTTATTTTACAAGACCAGGACATTAAGAGAGCTGCTGTGAATCTGCATAGTGCTGCTTAAAGTTCAGTTAGAAAGGAAAACTCTACATACTGAAGCTAAAATAGCTATTTTAAATCAAAGACTCAGATGTTGCATTCATAAATAATCTATGGTTTAACTTCATGTTTATGTGCCTTCATCTTCACATTCAGGATTTTTTTTTTCTTGCAGTAAGCGCTCCTCTTTTCACATCTAACAAAATAAATGGAATAAAACATCTACTGCCTGTTAGAAATAAAAGATTTGCTCTAAAGGCAAGATTTTTTTCCCCTTGTGCCATAATGAAAATAATTTTGTGACAAATGCTGCCATTTCCACCTTTAGCTCTTCACACCAGGTTAGTGTCACTTGCTGTGCGAGACAGCGCATTTGCTAGTTGCCAGTTTTATAAAAGCATCACCCACCGTGTATCTGCTCAATTATCACAAATGAGATAACTGAACGGGGAATGAAGCAGCAGGGATGGGTGCCAATTCTGTTGCACAAACAGATCATTACAACCGTTCAAGTCCATTCATATCCATGGGCAGAGGAAGCCTGAAGTTGGGGCCTCCTGTTCTCATTCCATGGAGAGCTGCACGCTGTCTGACTGGCCCTGCTGCTGCTGCTGCTGCTGCTGCTGTTCAAACTTCCTGGCTAGAAGGCAAGACATGAGACAGCTGGAGAGTTTGTTTGTTAACCCTCTTAACACTGATCTATGAATCATTCATGCATAAAAAATACCTAACTCAAGAGACGAACCAGTGTTGTGTCAATAAGAGACAACTTAGCAAAGAAGCAGTTTTAAATGGCATCCTAAGGTATTTTTTTTACTAGCAGAAAAAACACTCATCATTTGTTGCCATTTCTTTAGTTGTATCTATGAAAATGCCAAAGATAACACAGTTTGATAGGCATAAAATTATATTTTTGGACCAACAACATGATTCTTAAAGAATCCAAAAAAAAAAAAAGATGGTAAACAAAAAATACAGAAGACACAGCC
>VUQK01040383.1:0-20696 GCA_015106715.1 Bujurquina vittata
ACAGCACCTCAAAGTACTACAGAAAGTCCAGCACTAGCAGAAATGCACTCTGTCTTCCGACTTCTCCTGTCTTCTATTCTTAGGCTCTTCACTTGATTAGGCAGACAGTAATAGGCATTAAGGAGCGCACCATCCTCACTGTTCTTTTTCAACTAAACACACTCTCACTTGTGCAAAGAAAACAAAGAGAAAAGCTTTCTAATTTCAGCACAGATCACAGAAATCTTCCCTTTTTAAAAAGAAAAAAAGTAAAAACCTTAAATTGGTCATGTCTTGCTAATCACTGTAATTCATGGGAATGACTGAGGGGTAGCGGCATAAAACACCGATGAGCACCCCGTCAGGGGCCCCTCGCACACTGCATAAGCCCAAAGAGCACAAGTCAAAGAGGGGGAAAAAAACCATTTGCCAACCAGTGAGCACACACATAAACACTAATGAAAAGATGGTGATGCAAACAGGCAGCTCTGTGCTCTGTCTCTGTAAAACAGCAGCCAGGAAAGCGCTCATCCAATTCTGCTATTCATCACCACACAGCAAGAAAAGCAAGCGACAGATGGAGAGGATGTCTCTCTTCTGATTCAAATTGTCTCCAAAGAGTGCCTCGACTCCTTCTCTGCATTATGCGGGACTTCATATAAAGCCTGTCAACCTATAAGAATCCAAAATTCATTGCAGAAAACCCAACTTTGTCGCAACAAAATGTGCAAGAAAAACGTATTTAATACAATTTTCCTGCACAAAAGCAGATAAAGCAACACGGTATTAAAGCCTGATCTCCTGTCAGCTTGATAATGATGCCATAGTACAAGTTGGAAAAGCTGCTTTGTTCTCAGTAACCAAGCATTAATCAGACGCTTTAGGGTGGCCCGTCCATCTGCAGGGATATCGAAAAGCTTAAAAGAGCGGAGCTTTGACGTGCCTGCTCGCTGTCACCTCACACCGGTCAGCTTATAAACCAGAGCAGCTCACTGAGCGCATCGCTTTAACAGCTTTTAGCGCACGAGTACAGTTTTGTCATTCTGGAGGTTGAAGGGACGTGTCAGAAAACTCTCTCACGCACACACTCGCACACACTACCGTGGCTCCTGAAGTCCTCCTCGAAGTAGTCTCTGTTCAGGGCAAACTCGGGCTCCTCCGTGTAACTGTAGAGCTCTGTGGACAGAACAGAACACAATCAGAGATGGAAGAAATGCTGTAACCCACTCGCTGACAGAAAACTAATCTCTGATCCGCAACTTAACCCGATAATAATTCCCTCAGAGTCAGAGAATCAAAAAGGACACAACAGATGAAAGAAGAGAAGTTCAATTCATTAAAAAATGAAATGCTCAAATCCAGCACCCCCCCAAGCTGCAGGGTGCAGCGTTGAAGCTGTTCAATATTGTATTACAGTCGGGATGTTTTCCTGACATCTGCTGCAAAAGGCTCATTTCCCAGCTTGGACAAATCAAACCATGCTGTGGCATTTCTGTCAGCAGCCATCTGGATGAATTATTCTGTAGTATTCCAAACAAAAGAGTCCTAGATTTCCTTGATGAGCACCACATTTAAAAAAAAAACGGTTCATGTTGTACTGATTTTCCAAAAGCTTTTGAGTTTATCTGGCTTCTACATGGTAACATTTGGGAGCAAAAAGATGTAAATAAATGTATTTGCCGTTAAAACTGGAGACAAAGATGTGTTCATCATATGTCTGACTTCATTTCAGACTTCATTTAATGTGCATATAAATGAAATTGATGATTAGTTGGATCGGTGTGTCGCTCCTGGCCTCTCCCTCATATAGTGGTGAGGTCTGTTTTATGGTGATGACCCTGTTCTATCATCTCAGACGCAGTACAGTCAGAACCACAGACGTAGTATATAAAAGACGTGCTTTGTGAGGTTCAGTTGTAAAAAGCTGAGGTGCCATCTAGCTATTTTGAAGCCAGATATGACAAGCTAGTTATGATAGGAAGGCAACACTAACGATCATTACAAACAGGGTATGCAGAAGAGCATCTCTGAGCACCTTGAAGTAGATGAGCTACTGATGAGCTCTGCTGTGACATTCAGATGGTAGGTCAGAACATGACCCTACCATCTGACCCACCCTACCACAATATAAGAGAGTGCCTTTGGAATGTATTGGTGGAACAGGAGAGTCGCTTCATGGATGTGTAGCAGCGGTGTTTCCAGCACCTTGTTGAATCTGTGCCATTAAGAATTAAGGCCATTCTTAAGGAAAAAAGGGGTCCAAGGCGGTACTAGCAAGATGCAGCTAATAAAGCAGCACAGTGCGATATAACCATAGCTGTAACCACATACATGCAGAATTATGCAAATATATCGTACAAATACAGAGAAACCCAATGACAAACATGCATAGAGCAGAATTAGGCAGATACCCACTGATAACTACTTATAGAGCATTCAATTTTTTTTAAATCACTTTAAATTCATCCCCCCAGACACCCTTCATTGCAAAGCACTGCAAACCCAAGAGATGAGCCCCCCACTCTGCTCAGTCTCACAACAACAGTGCTGCCCAAACACCGATTAAAATAAACCAAATAATAATGCAGTGCAAAGAAAACCTATTCTGCAATTTACTAAAAGCCGCAGAAGATTAGAGTGTTATCTAGCCCTAAAAAGAGATTATGAATTGGCAGAATATCTGTCAGGTCGAGACAGAGATCTACTTCTGCCTACGGTGAAAAACAAACATCAAATTTAACTATGTAATCCCAGATTTTAAAGAGCTTTAAGGACCTTTCAATATTAGAAAAAAATACTTATAATAGGATACCTACACCAAGACTAACAGGAGAACGAAACAGGGCTGAATTTGCAGCCTCGTCTGCACAAACACGCCACAACCTGAGAGACTGCGAATGACTCAAATAGCACATGTGCATGAGACAAATTTTAAAGGCTGTATATAATTAAGGAGGCTTAATTTACTGATGCCACGTAGAAAATAAATATTGTCATAATAAGATTCACGTTATCGTTATCGTAATTGTGTATTGTTTATTATATACTGTGATGCTCTGAGCTGCTGTCCTCCTCATGCGCAGTCATGCGTCTCCTCCTGTTCTCAGAGCAGTCGTCATCCCCTAACCCCGAGGAGCTGTCTGTAGAAAGCCGCGGCGATTGTCTGTTTGCGTGTGACTAACACTTCAACAAATACCATCGACCAGGAGGCCCAATCATTCTGACTTCAAATCAACACGATTATTCAACAGTTCTCTCAGTACACCAGCTGGATCGGAGAAAATAAATAATCTGCACTTGAAATCATCTTCTGTGCTCAACCCTAAAAGAAACATCCCTCAGCATTGTTGAATTACTAACCAAGCTGCAGGTCAAATACAGGCTGTTACCAGCTCACACAGATGCAGTTTTGAATGAATAATCAGTGTTGATGATTAACGTTAGTCATTCTTTCTGTGCATGGACAAATAAATATCAGCGCCCTCCGAAAGATTTCTGTTCTGCGCCCTCATTGCTGTTCCCGCTGACTCGCTTTGTTTGCACGTGTAACATAAACCAGCTGAGAGAATCCTGAGGAATGCGGATGCTGAATTGTTTTTCAAATCAATGGCAGATTCTGCTTCGTATGCTAAGTAGAAACAGAGGTGTCACTGAACAGCCATGTCACGCATAACAAGCAGTCGTACGTTTTGCTCTACAGTCATGAGAAAGCGTTCACAGCACTCTGTGCAGTCCTGTGAAAAACAAAATCCACCCTCACTGCATCCATGGGAATTAAGAGGGTGAGCGCAGCAGCAGCCGGGCACTGCTATTCAAATGCATTTGATTTTAATGCAACTGTCTGAGAGGGAATGTGGCCTGCTGTGTGGTACAGACCCTCCAGGTAGTTGTGCTCCATTTCTGATGAGTGAAACTTAGCACCTGTCATCAAAGTATGGCTATAAAAGCACGGCAGTGGTCAAAATGCTAATGCTGAGGCTTCAAAGTGCAACAGGTGATGATCTGTGATCTTACCGGAGAGCTCAGCAGTCAGTGTGTCCGTGTCTCCGTACTCAAATTCCAGGTTTGGCGACTCCATGGAGCTCTGCAAAAAGCAAAACACCCATTAGAACACATAATATAGTACGAGCCTGAATTCAGTTAATCCCAGTTTCCCAGACACCCACATACATAGAAACAGACACAAAAACATACTGTAGGATATTTACATATTTCAACACCTACAATTACTATGTACTCCAATTGCAGTCACATCCATACTCACATCACCCACACACACACACACACGCTCCAGGCTTGTTTTCCCTCATCATGGCTGGTTTTCCAGGCAGTGCTGATTAATCATTTACATTTTTCCTCTCCGATCCTGTTACGCAGAGCCACTCATAGTTACAGGTGTTCTCTGTGGACGCACACAGCTCCTGCTTTAATCATCCTAATTGAACACTTACAGGAGGCTCTCCCCAGACATGAACGGCAGCACCAGAAGAAGAGGAAAGAGAAGGCACGGGAGTCAACACGCCCCTCCATTTCACAGAAGCTTATCCACTGTATCCAGACAAAGGTATCTAAGCTCTGACTTTAGCCTTGCCCTGTGATTTAAAAACACCCATGGGACAGGCTAGAGCACACTTACTGGCTTCATGCAATTGCAGTATTCAAACTCAACAAGCCTTGAAGAGGATGCACAAAGTCATATTTAGAGCACAACCTTAGGGCAAGACAACTGCAAAATGTCAGTTTCTCCAAGATCTCTCAAAACTAACAAGACTCCCAGCAGCCTCAGACTCTTAGGTCTAGCCAGCTTAATGACAAAAGCAGACCTGATAAATTATGAATACATTTTATGAGGCCTTTCTCAATATCTTAACAAGTAAAACCAACGCTGGGAGGGTTTGTGGACGCACACAAACACACACGCACACAAACACAACGCACTGGCTGTCCTTTAAAAAAAGTCCCCTCTCATTTGCAGGGAAACAGGATGTACAGTACACATAATGACACCTTACTAACAGCAAGATAACACTGCACAATGAGCAGCATGCAGCCATACAGAAAGAGGGTAGGAACAAAGTGGTAAAGGGGTTACACATGGTAATAACGTAAACTGAAATTTCTCCACAGGGATGATTAAAGATTCATGTTATGCTAATGAGAATTAAGAAACACTCCTGGCAGCAGCGACGAGCCTCAGGCTAAGGGCGTGAGCCGAGTTTAACCCTGTGCAAACCGCCTCAGGGAATAGCCCAGGACTGTAAATAAGGATGTGCTCTCTGAGTCAGCCATCCTGGTTAAATAACTGTGTGCTGCCATGTCTCCTATAAATACCTGCTGCAACCAAGTCAGCAGGAAGCAGAATAAGCGCCACATCAGATGGCAGTTTATTTATGACAGTGAGCCTGAGCAACACGATTTGATGTCATTACCGCGCTTGTAAACCAGGAAATGAGAACCTCTTGGGAGTGAGAATGATTGAGCAAAATTACTTATTATGACCCTGAAAGCAGAAGAAGACTCTGCAGTGTTTACCCTTGGCTGTCTGCTTTTAAAGGGGGCGGGTGGACCAAAGCTAGGGGGATAGCAGAGCTTTTCCTTGTTGCCTTGTTTTGTTTTTTTTTCTTCTTTTTTCAGGGACAGTAATGAAAAGAAGCCACATCATCATCAGTTTTATTTTAGATGGCGTAACGCATGCTGGGGACGTTTTATGGCACTCGCAGTAATACTTATCTACACCGAGAGTAGTGACGTCTGCACGTGACCAGACTCTGCTCAGTGTACGTGGGAAGGGGCTGTACGCACAGACAGGGTCAACTGGTGAAATAGATGCCCACAAACATCCGGAGAAACAGCGAGCACAGGAGGGGAGAGTAACTAGTGACATCACAAGGTCCAAACCAGAGCCTGACTGATATGTTGGTCGATATTAGCTATTTGTCGTTTTATCTGTATCGGCCAATAAATGAAAGTTAAAATAGTAAAGAAAAGACCGTCCTCTCGCACCAGGTTGAGAAGTACACCTGGACGCTATCGGATCCAGCCTCCCCCACCACAATAGTGTCACCTACATAAAAAAATTTTCCTGGTTGAAACCCTGGGATTTCTTTTCTTTCTTTCTTTTTTTTTTGGCACTGTAGATATGGTAGGCAGTGTATGTACTGATATTAAAGAACTGAGAGGAGCAGCATACACCTACAAGTGTTCTTGTTTATCCTTACTTACATGTTGAAGAAGCAGCAGCACAGGAAAATCTACACGTGGACGACTACATGCAGTGCTGTGCTCTGCTGTGGACTGTCAGCAAAATATAATGTTAACATTTTAAATAAAACCTATGCTACCACCCTGTCAGTGATTTAAAATTACTTTTTAATATTATGTTTAAATACATGGGACAATTCTTTTTTTTTAATTTTCTTTTTTTTTTGCACCTATGGTCTCAAACTGGGTCTCGAGAATCATGTAATTCTACCAGTATTTCTGATACTATGACATCCCTACTTCTGACTTGTTCTTAATTTTGGGCTTCTTTTTGACTTGCTACATTACACATGCAGGTTTTAAAAAAGACAATTTTGTTAGGCAACTTTTATGAGCTTTCCCTGATTAGTATCGAATATAAACTTAGCACAAAAAGTAGAGAAATGTGTGTTTGGTGGATTATTTCTTTTTTGTAACAATGCTTCTTGGCAATTAATCTTATACAGTGCTTTCAATGATGCCATATTTGTAAGGAAAATGCATTTGTGGACTGAGCAGTAGTGTTGAGTATGTGGGTTGCACCCATGAAAAACAGCTCATTCTGCTACTGGCTCTTGTTTGGTGTTGTTTATTGGATTGGATGATTGAAGTCTGAACACATATTGGCAATTCAACCATTTATTCATTTAACAAACAGGGGCCTCGGCAGCATGTGGAAGAACCACACAGCCACAACAGCCTGGCACCTCCTCTTCATGCTGGTCACACACACTGCTGTGAGAGAGCATCCCATTCTTCAACCAGCATTTGTTGCCAGTCAGCCAGTGTGGCACCATTTAAGGGGGAATAAACAGGCTTTCCAACGGTATCGGATTTATTGCCAAGAACTATTGTTACAAAAAAGAAATAATCAACCAAACACATATTTCCTTACTTATTCTGTTAAGTTTAGTATTCCAGCTATTCCAACACCAGCCTTTGTTCCTGGACATCGTCAATCTGTCCCTGCGGCTGGCCATGGTTCCTGAGTGCCTCAAGTCTTCCATCATCACATTGGTACCAAAGAAGACATCCATCACCTGCCTGAACGATTACCGGCCTGTCGCTTTGACCCCAGTAATCATGAAGTGCTTCGAGTGGATTCTTCTGAGGTACATCAGAGACTCCATCCCTGCAGACCTGGACAGTCTTCAATTCGCCTACAGAGGAAATCGGTCAACAGAGGATGCTGTCTCCATCTCACTGCGCACAGCCCTGACCCACCTGCAGCACCCCAACACCTACATCAGGATGCTTTTTATAGACTTCAGCTCAGCATTTAACACCGTCATCCCAGACAAGCTGGAGCTAAAACTATGTGAGGTGGGTCTGCCATTGTCACTGTGTCACTGGATCAGAGACTCACCAACAGGTCTCAGGTGGTAAGAATAGGTGAGGCAACATCATCCCCACTGGTCCTTAACACAGGCACGCCGTGTGCTCAGTCCAGCCCTCTTCATCCTGTTCACACATGACTGTGTTGCCACCCACTCCACAAACACAGTTGTAAAGCACGCGGATGACACCACAATAGTGGGTCTCATTTCGGACAACAGTGAGACCCACTACAGAGAGGAGATTCAGCAGCTCACCCAGTGGTGTTCAGCCAACAACCTGGTGCTGAACACAGGAAAGACCAAGGAGGTCATCGTGGACTTTGGGAGGTCCAGGACCACGGACCACACACCCCCTCCTCATTAGAGGAGAGGCTGTGGAGCGTGTGGACAACATCAAGTTCCAGGGGCTCCACATCACAACTGACCTTTCCCGGTCCACCAACTCCTCCCACCTGGTGAAGAGGGGAAACAACGAAGGCTCTTCTTCCTCAGAAAATTGAAACAGTCTGGGCTCTCCTCTCAGCTGCTCGTGAACTTCTACCGGGCCACAATTGAAAGTGTACTCTGCCTCAGTGTGACAGTGTGGTATGGCAGCTGCACAGAACTGGAGAGGAAACAACTGGCCCGAGCGGTAAGAACAGTACAGGGCATTGTAGGCTGCCCCCTCCCAGACCTTGAGTCTATAAATGCAGCCCGGGTCAAAAAGAGAGCCAGAGCCATCATTGCGGACCCCAGCCATCCGGGCCACAGACTGCTTGCACCACTTCCATCAGGAAAGTGGTGCAGGTGCATACGGACTACCACCAACAGACTGAGGAACAGTTTCTTTCCCAGAGCTGTCAGAGCCATCACCCCCCCACAGCCCCATACACAAACTTCACACACCTCATCACCCTGCAGTTACTTGCACTCGGATACACCTTCCCCAACAGCAACACCCTCCCACCCCCACTACAGCCTTACACCGCCCTCACACACCTACTCCCTTCTCCAGCCGCACACACAATCCCTCGCACCTAATAACAGTGACTTTCTTCCTGCTCTACAATGCACATTTTATTCTAATTTAAACTTATTGGTCCTAATTTTAACTTAATGTTGTATTTACTATTGTTTTTATGTATAGTGTATATATGTCTGTATGTCTTTTTGAATGGGGCTGCAATGAAAATTTCACTGCATGCTCAGTGACAATAAAGCAAATCTAATCTAATCTATTTATCTTGGGCTGCCAACATGTAACATTTTTCATCACTAACACATAAAATTCTTATGATTAGCAGTTTTCTTAGTTGATAAAAATAATAATTTACAATATAAAGTATATCCAAACAGCCTTAAAACTGTCATTTTAATATTGCTAAATTCAGATATGTATAAACCTGCAAAAATTTCCAAACCCAAGCTGTTCAGCTTTACAGAAAATTGTGCGATCACTGCTGAAAGTAAAAGCTTATTGAGAAGATTTGTTTCCGTGGCCTTTAACACTTTCACTTAGACTCAATTAGTCTTGATAAATGGCTTAAATGGATTAAATGAGTGAGTCGGTGAGTCCCTCAGTCCTCCAGGAACTGGCATCTCTGAAACTGAAGTTCTCTGTCCAAACCGAAATGAGATGTCTCTCTCTGTTTCTCTTTAATCCTCATGCTTCTCGCGCTCTCTATTTCTTCTGCTACTCTTCCTTTTTCCTTCCAATTACCCAGCCCCTCTCTCTTCCACTTCTTCACTTTCCCATCCGCTCTCTTCCCCCTCTTTGCCGCCAGCTGATAACCAAAGTCGACCCTGCTCCAAACTGAACTGGCAGGGGTTCCTGTGTTTGCACGCTCTGCACCACATCAGCGTGCAAACACCGGGCACAGTGTCAAGCCTGACCGCCTCCTCTCCTACCAACATATGCCACATGGACAACAGATAACCACTGTGGCCAGCAGAAAAGACAAACAGTTCACGGGCATGAATAAGTCAGGCTTGAGGTTCCCGGTACAAGTGCAGAGGCCAAGGAACCTTATTCATTCACAAACACCCCCAACCCCCATCCCTCAGTCCAATAACAGTGAGATGAATATGCTCTAATTCCCCCCAAAAAACATTAGGGGTCCTCTTTCAAAGCACCATGAATGGTTTCAGCTCTCATCGAGCACTCTAACTACCATCTCTTATGTATCTGGACTGAGTAACCCCACGAATGAAGCCCATCATCTAGTAATTTTTTCATGAGGAGGATGAATTATAGCTGCATGGCACAGAGGGAGCCAGTTGTAAGTCTTAACAGCAGCCCCGCCAGCTTCATGTTTAGAAATAGTGGAGTAGATTACAGCTTACAGGTCCATATTACAGAAGGTGACTCCCATAAACAGTCAAAGGTGGCTCTAAACACTCTTTAAAATCACAGAAAATCATGCTTGCAAAGTGGACCTGTGGGCCCGTCTCAGCCTCTTATCAAATAAAAGGAAATATTACAATGATTTTTAAGAGAGAAAAAAACTCTAATCCAAATATTTAATCAGCCAATCACATGCACTGAGGTATAAAAACACGGTCAAGATGACCTGCTGAAGTTCGAACCAAGCATCAGTATGGGGGAAGAAAGATACTTTAAGTAACATGAACGTGGCGTGGTTGTTGGTGCCAGACGGGCTGGTCTGAGTATTTCAGAAACTGTGGATCTGCTGGGATGTTCTCACACAACCATCTCTAGACCACCCAAAACATCTCTCTAGAATGGCCAGACTGCTTCGAGCTGACAGGAAGGCAACAGTAAGTCAAATAACCACTCGTTACAACTGCGGTATGCAGAAGAGCATCTCTGAATGCAAAACTTGAAAGCAAGACAGGCTACAGCTGCAGCAGAAGACCGCACCAGGTGACACTCCTGTCAGCTACATGTAAGGTGCATCTCACCCGGGCTCACCAAAATTGGACAAGAGAAGACTGGAAAAATCTTGCCTGGTTTGATAAGTCTCAGTTTCTATTGCAACATTTGAATAGCAGGGTCAGAATTTGGTGTAAGCTACATGCTCTGAGTTTATCACCAATTACAACAGATGAGAACAGCCTACAGAGCCTGCTACAAGGAAGAGGACGGTGCGTGCTGGAGATGTGTATGGGACTGATAATAAGTGGACATTCAGTGGGATAACAACATCCAAATTAGATGTCTGGACCATACAGTATGCCAAATTTTGGAAGTAATTTCACAACTGATACGCCACCAGCTATATATCTGTGATAGGCCAACGTCGGTTCATTATTGTGCAACCAGTCAAATCTCAAAGATTTTTGATTTACAGTATTAGAAAACAGAGGAAGGCAGCACAAAAAAGCATGCTTTTAAGGATTTAACCTGAACCTGGGCCTGGCAGATTATCAAACTGCTCGGATATTCTGACTGATTAAACAGAGGATGCAATCCAGATGTGAGAAAGACACCATGAGGACCTGAGTGTTACATAAATATGATGTCCAGTTATGTTCGGTGGTCCTGAGTGCAGCAGTCACATTTCGCCACCTGCAGTCCCCCCCTCCACGCTGAGCACCGCTGTAGGATTACTGCTGGGTTATTTATAGGAGCCGCTGCCAAAATAACACCTCGCCGTCTGTCTGCATGCATGCATGCTTTCGAACCAAGACAGCGACTCGCTGCATGGAAAAGGACATTCAGCTGATCTCAAAGCTTCCCAGCAACAACAACACACACACACACACACACACACACACACACACAGGGATTTACCTCCGACTCCTTCTGCTGATCCTTGAACACATCTTTGCCTTTCGGCCTCTGTCTGTCGCCGTTATCGTTAAGGTTATTAATGATAGGTACCTCCATGTCCTCCGTCTGCATCTTTCACGGTCGGCGTGGCTCACTTCCTCCTCCGCGGATAGTGCATGCCGGTCCGGTGGACAGCTCAAGACTGCACCGCGCCAGGAGGGGGAATCAACTCCGGAGAGCCAAGTTGAGGATCTCCTCCTCCTCCTGTCGTTGCTGCTGCTGCTACTCCCCCCGTCGAGCTGTTTGATTCGCTGTCCCTGCACGCCCCGAGGGGGCGGAGTTAGAGAGGAGCATCAGCTGACCCCATGGAACCAAAACTATGTCAGTGTATTAAAGTAGAGGGTGAATGGCTGGAAGTATTACAGCACCTTCATCTCATAAAAATAGCTGCTGCATCCCCGAATGACCCTTTTCTGAGCAGTCCGCTATCAAATGCTGTCCCAGGTGAGTTCATGTGTGTGCATCTTAATTTGTCATTTCACCCCCTCTGTCACCTTCCTCTCTGAATTATTGATGTGTGGTTGTGGGGGTTGTCCTGCAGACTGGCACTCACTCTTACCCACACACAAACCTTTGACTGCGGGAAAACCACTTAAGATGACATGATTGGAGTGAACAGTTTAGAGCAGGCTTGAGCCACATGGCAGGGCAGTGGGGGAGGTGAGGGAGTTCAAGGTTAAACTGGTGGTTAAATCCATTGCAATCCAAGTGTAGAAGCAGTAGACCCAACAAAAGGGTTAGCCTACAAAAACTGTGACGGCAGGGACCCTTGAGCAAGGCAGGGGAGCAGAAATTACTAGTCCTACTGTAACTAAAGCAGTAAAATACTCGTGTCAAATTTGCATTCTGAGAGTATCTCACTATAATGTTATAGGACTTAAAAGGGCTGGCTATAGACTGTAAATAAAAGATGATAGTAGGCACCCTCACTGCTGCCATCTTTGAAACTGGCATTGAAGGAGGGGCAGATCTATCTGTGAAAAATGTGACACAATCCACTGTGCTTTTCTCATTAACCAAGCCAAATCCTTTCTGTCCTGTTCCAGGCAGCTGCCATAGCAAACAGTTATACTGAAACAAAGGATGCTTTCTAGTGTTGTTCTATACAAGTTTGCCAGCAGCCTTAGAGGGGAGCCCAGCCTTTAAGCTTCTGGAGGAAAAAGGCTTTGCTGGATTTTCTTTATCAGGTGAGATGTTGTTCACCTGCTCTACCTCCTCCACGTTTCATGAGGAGAGGAGAATGTTCTGTCTTGCCGAACGTCCTGTAGTCCACAATAACCTTGTTGGTCTTGTTCGTGTTCAGGACCAGGATACCGTCTGAACATCATTGGGTGTGGTGCTGGACTTCCTCTCCTCTCTTCATTGTCTGATATGAGTCCACTACAGTGGTGTCATCTGCAAACTTCACAATTGTATTTGAAGAGTGGATGGCAGCACAGTCATGTGCAAACAGTGTAAAGAGAGCTGGGCTTAGCACACA
Source organism: Bujurquina vittata (assembly GCA_015106715.1). NCBI lineage: Eukaryota > Metazoa > Chordata > Actinopteri > Cichliformes > Cichlidae > Bujurquina > Bujurquina vittata. The sequence continues at coordinate 12,809 of VUQK01040383.1, forward strand.
ACCCAGTGGTATACAGTACCAGTCAACATTTTTAACACAGCTTCTCATTCAAAGTTTTTTTTCTTACATTTTAAATTAATACTGAAGTCATCCAGAATATGGAGGAACACATAAGGGCTCATGTAGTAAAATTAAAAGTTTTAAACAAACTAAAATATGTTTTAGATTCTTCAAAGTATGCACCTTTTTTTCAAGAGGTAATTTCCTGAAATGGTTTTCCCAGAGGTGCTGAGCACTTGTTGGCTGCTTTGCCTTCACTCTGCGGTCCAACTCATCTCAAATCATCTCAGTTGGGTTTAGATCAGGTGGCCAGGTCATCTGATGCAACACTCCATCACCTTCTGTCTTGGTCAAGTAGCTCTTAGATAGCCTTGAGGTGTGCTTGGGGTCATTATCCTGTTGAAAACCAAATGATGGTCCCACTAAACACAAACAGATGGGATGGCATGTGGCTGCAGAATGCTGTGGTAGCCATGCTGGTTAGGTGTGCCTTAGATTTTGAGTAAATCACCAACAGTGTCATCAGCAGAGCACCCCCATATAATCACACTTCCTCCTCCATACTTCCTGATGGAAACTACACATGTAGGAACCATCCACTCACCTTTTCTGCATCTTACAAAGACATGGTGTTTGGATCCAAAAATTTTAAATGTGGACTCATCAGACCAAAGGACAGATTTTCAGCTACACCCAAGCTTTACATCACCAAGCGCAATGCAGAGCAATGGATGCAGTGGTGTAAAGCACGCTGCCGCTGGATTTCTGACAAATCAGGCTTCTCCATCTGGCAATCTGATGAATGAGTCTGGGTTTGGTGGTTGCCAGGAGTTGTTGTCTGACTGTATTGTGGCAAGTGTAAAGTTTGGTGGTGTGGGGATGTTTTTCAAGAGTTGAACTCAGCCCCTTAGTTCCCTATTAAGAATTGGATGTCATTCAAGTTCAGCAAATACTTTTGGCAATATAGTGTAAAATAGGATGAAGCACTTTTGCCTACATCTTTTACATACAGTATGTGGAGGTGAGAAATTCTCTTTCTAGCAGAACCTTCAGTACAATTTCTGTACCACTGTTACAGTATGTGTCCATGTGGTAATATCATAACCACTCATTTAAATTCAAATATATGAGCTTTATAAACTGTTCCAGATCTTAAAATGTTAAAGCTTTTTAAATAACCAGTCCCCGTGGTATATTACTACACTGTATTCAGGTTGGTGTAAGGAAATGGGAGTTTCCGTGCCCCCCTCTTCTCCCTCATCAGCCTGGCGACCTGGATAAAATTGTACGGTTCCACCACTATGCCCACCCTCTCCCTCAACTGTAAGCTCCACAGATTTGTTGCAGGCTGAGTGATACTCCACAAGAAAACAGCCTTCTTATATTACTGTTGTAGCATCCAAATGAACCCATAAAAATCACAGCAAATCAAACTTCATTTTAAATGGTTCAAAATAAGCTGAATTAGAATGCAACTAAATTATAGCCTGAACTACTTTAAATGTAATCATATTCTATGTGTGTTAAACTACTCGTAAACTTGACTGTTTATAGAAGAAATAGAGGCTCAGAGCCAGCTCGGCTCTGTTGATGTCAGAGATGTCCCCATGCAATTGCTGCTGGGTCAGATGAGCTCACTGTGGCTCTGACAGACCTCAGCAGCTGCACACATGGATTCTTCTTACCCGGCACATAAATACAACTAGAAACCAAGCCGCAATGACAACACAGGCAGCGGCATTAATAAAACATCTATATGTGAACAGAGTGGGCGATTGTGTGTTAAACGTTGCAGCAAATCAAGGAGATGCACATGAAATATTCACAATTTTTACATTTTTATTCAGATTACAGAATTTTGTCATTATTGCTCATCTACCGTTATCACTTGCAATATTTAAACATAGGGTTTATTTTTTCTTTATTAGACAACTTAAAACATGTTGAATTTTGTCAGTTTGAACTGCATGAGGATTTACAACAATAAATACAGGCGTTGAGTCTTCTTTTACCTTCCTATACTTTTAAAGGTTGTCATATCTGCATATAGTATGTATATACATCTATGATGCTGGTGTCTTCCCCCTGCCTACCCAGTCAGCACAAGACTGACGAAAAACAAAACACGGTTTCTCCACCCCTAACGCACAGGCTAGGATCCTGAGGCAGCTGGTAAAGCAACTATGGTCTACGAACAGAAAGGATGTGTACAAATACAGAGACAGACACACGCCATCGTTGTCATCTCACTCGTTCACACACGTGCAGACACAAACACACACAAAAGGAAAAAAATAAGACTTAAGACAATAGGTTTAAGAACTACAGACAAGCAGTCAACAGCATAAGGACAAATGTTGGCAGGGACTCAAGAGTTTGACTAAAGGGTTCCCATATACCTTTGAAATGTTCCAAATTTGTTCTCATTTTTGCCATAAACAAGAAGGAACACGCGTTTTTTTTTGGCCAGTTTAACCAGAAGCATGAAGCCGTGTCAAATATGTAGCAGGAGCACTTTCAGAAACCCTTCAAAATAAAATGCTTAACTATTCTGTTAAAAGAACTAACGGCTAAACAGATATGCAAAATCATTTTTGAATTTTTAAGAGCAAAGATTGATTTATTCAAGTTTTTTTTGTGTGTGCCACTTCCACCTCCTTCAAAGATGAAACTTTAAACCACGTTATTTTTTTTCTATCGAGTACAATACAGTAAACCTTCAGACTTGGGTAATTAGCTACTGTGTGCATGTGTTTTTTTGCATTTGATCTTAGTGTGTTAAAGTAGAGCTGGCAGCATCTCGCAGCACGCCGGGGGAGAACGTGATGGGTTCAGGTGCAGCGCTGGTGCGCACTTCAGGTGAAATCACTGTCAGGCTTTTCTAATTTCAAACATCAGCTCAGCTGGCGACGAGCCGCAGAGGATGGAGACCGTGCAGCTCATTACAGCCAAAGAAAGAAAGCGCCTCCCGCGTGGGAAAAGGCAGAAATCAACCTGAAAGGCTAGTGCACGTCAGAGATGGCGAGTGCGCGTGTTTCGTTTGCAAGCTCAACCATCTGTGAGTACCAAAGAGTTGTGTCATTTGGGTATGGCAAATACAGTAAATCTTAACAGCACCAAGTGTTTTATTGAGGACCTGACAAAGAAATCTGCTTAAAAAGGGACAGCGCACCTCAAAGGCATATTTACATATTCTTCCGGGTCTGTAGTGTTACTTTATCCACAGAAACTGCTTCAGTGTGTGCTGCACAGTCCTGGAGATGTAAGCTGTAGAGGTGTCTGCCTTACTTTAAATGTAATGGAAATCAATGGGGCTCGCCGTGTGACTGACTCATAAAAATAATGATGTCTTTACTAAAAAAAAAACTAAAAAAAAAAGTTCTCTTGCTTTGTTGTTGTTGGTTTCGTGTAGGAACTATATTCTGTCTACGTCTACCAACCAAAAGAAGCTTGCTTCAGTCACAAGAATGAGCCGCATGAGTGAATTGGAGCAGGATTTTGGTAAAGTGACACTGCCGTGTAGTATCAAATAAATTTTTTTATGCTCCAAGAGCCACAAGGTGAGTGCTGTTTTACTTCATTATATTCAAGAGAAGGGAGACATTTCTACAGCTGGCATCTCTAAACTTGGGCAGGAGAAAAATGCAGATGGATAAATAAAATTATAACCTAGATTAAAAAATATGTACATTTGATTTTTGAGGTGAGCTGCTCCTTTAAGTACCAGGCGCTGCATGTTTGGTTTTTCTGCAAATATTTTCTCACAGTATTTAAAATGAGGGTTTGAGTATATTTACTAGAACATTAGACTGTAATATTAGAGGAGAGGAAAAAGATAGAAAAATCTTTTCTATATAAATATCTAAATATACAGTATACCCTTGTAATGGTGTGACAGCCTGCCGTGCTTCTACCATAGTATCCTTTGTTTAGGTAAAAGGACCAAATGAAAATACTTTATTACTTCAACACTGGGCGAGAAAGAAGAGCAGCCAATGAGATGGTTTCACTATGGGTTTGAGTGGCAGGTGGGGGGAAACAAACAAAACACGAGTCACCCTCCAGTCGTGTTAAAAAAAAAAGAAAAAGAAAAAACTAAATCTGATCCAAAGGGACAGAATGCATCATTAAAAATAAATGCTTAAAAATAGACAAATCTCAATCAAATAAAACACGATATGATTGGACCCTGAGACCCCCCCCCCAACCCTCAGTCTAGCTCCACCCCTCCCACCCCAATAATACACAACAGAAAACAAATGAGAAAAAAAAAAATCACAAGTACAAAAGTAAAGTCAACAAAAATAAGGGACAGGAAAAATTGTCCAACACTAAATCTTCAAAAGGTCGTCTTCATTTACACAGATTTTTTTTCTTTTAAATCAAGATTTTTTTTTTCCTTTTAATATAGTATATATCTTTAGCGTCAGTATTTTCATCTTTAATAGATAAACAATAAAAGATCTGGCAACGTGGAAGAGAGGATGGAGGGTTTACATACGACTCGACACACAAATGAGCGTCTGAAGAGAAAGGGTGGATGGCGTAATGACGAGTGGAAGGGAGGCGGTGTTTGGGAGCTAGCTCGAGGTGAATGGCAGGAGCAGCTCGACGGAGTAGTTAATGTTAATTGTTATTATTACTGTCAGGTAAATAAAACAACTGCCATAAGCAGGGTAAGCCACCCACCCCAACCCACCCACCCCAGGCTTGGCCGGAAACCCAGCCCCTCTCCATCACATATAAAGCAGGTGTGTTGACTGTTATGTCCGTCCTCCCTCCTGTCCTCATCTGTCAGGACGATTCTTGGAGTTCTCCTTTCCAAAAAACTTGGCTAATACCTTAAAAAGAAAAAGAAAGAGCACGTCTGTTAGCAGGTGTCAGAGCAACGACACACCAAATGTTTTTAGAATCTTAAACCTGCATGTATTTTTAAATAAGAGGCTGTGATACAGGATGTAGTTTTAATAAGTACAAAGAGTATCATTACTTGAATTATCAGATTACATCATATCCATTTAAAAACAGTCCAGGTGTGCTGAGCCGTTTACTTACCTATAGTAGTTTGGCTTGAAGGGCCCGTTCTTGTTTAAGCCCAAGTACTTGGCCTGCTCGTCAGACAGCTCTGTAAGATGTGCGTCAAATGTTGGGAGATGCAGGCTGGCCACATACTCATCTAAAGAGTGAGTGAGAGCCAAAGAACATGTTTAGATTCATCACGCATTTGTGTTTGATTAATCACTTAAATGAGAGCAGGACTTCCCAGCTCTTTTCTTCTGCTGTGATAACCATATTATTATTATTCTTTCCCTTTCCTGACCTCATTCTTCTCTCCTCATCCACACCCTGCCCTTTCCCATCTCAGCAGCAGCAGTCTCTCACAGACTGACCTATATTCAGCGCCTTGTTTGTCTTTATGATGCATGTGTTCTGCTCTCTCTGTGGGACAGCTCAAAGATGTGACAGGCTGCAGACATGCACACGTGTACAGATACACAGGATTCACTCTGCTGTGAGTGATTTGCCATCCAGGGAGACGAAGGGACTGAACAGTCTGAATTGTCTATAGAAATAAATGCAGTCTGACTGAAGGCCTTAACGCCAGGCAAAACTGACGTGATGTAATCTCCTCCTATATATCTACGTAGATGGTGGCTACTCATGGACCTGCTAGCATTCTGATATCAAAGTGGACACTTCTGATTCCAGCTCCACGTTTATATTGTTAGACTTACGGATTTTAGACTGACATTAGGTTGAGCCCCTCAGTTGTTGCTCCTTACGCTCTAATGCTAATACTCCCTTAGAGCTAAATTTATTTAGATTGGTTGCTCTTTGCAAACAGAAGGTTTGTACAAAGGTGGGTGGGGCTTTTGCCTAAAACCTAGCAGCCTGAAACCCAAGCTTTTGCCTGACTTTACTTGTAAACTGACCTCATTATTTGAAATTCTGGTCATGTTTAATACAAGCATCCACTACTGTTACCCAAACATGTGACAGGAAATAAGAAAAACTGTAATAGCTCCACTTTAATTGCAACGTATCCAGAAATGATGATATTCTTACCCATCTTCTTGGGCAGCAGGTAAACATCCTGCTTGTAGCGTCCTTCAGGGGCATTGTACAGCTCTATCAGTGCCAGTGCCTAGGAAGAACGACACACACGCGCACACACACACACAAACACAGCTATGCGCAAAGCCTAAAAATCCAAACGTGCAACAATATAAACAAGAAAAATGGATCCACATCTCTTACCTGAGTAGTGGCAGTGATAGAGAGCACGAAAGTGGGCACAGTGGAACAGCTGAGGTTCAGCAGACGACCCTGGAGAGGAATAATAATAATAATAATAATAATAATAATAATAATAATAATAAAAACACACCACAAAGTTAGAGTACAAGAAGAAAATACGCATACAGGTTGTTAGCTTGGTGTAAGAGAGTACATTTTGGGTGGTATGATGAAAATTTGATATAAGAGAGATAGGAATGAATAAACTCAGAGCTCAGTGTCCCCCAATAAATCATCTGTGTACCAGTTGTGTACCATTGCCATCGGTCCTGTTAATGAAGGTAACAGGCATACAAAGAACCCGAAAATTACTTTAAGCCCTTTGCTTTTCTTCCTTCAGGTTTAGCATCATGTGCAGTAATGCAAAATATGCACCGAGTGGCCCTGCCTCTGAAACAGCATGCGAGGAGAACAGAGAAAGCCTCAATTGCTGTTGCTGGATGATGAAAGCAGAACAAAAACGCTACACAGGGCATTCGTTTTCTGTACACACTGAACTTCACGCATATGCTGGTCGCCACTGCTGCGTTTTCACATGAGGAAGCAGCACAAAAGGGCCTCGTCAACCAAATCTCGTCTTTGTGGACCATCTTCCCGCTTTAGTAATGCTTATAAATGAGTGCACAGTATTACAATGTGACACAGAGCAAGAAAAAAATAGCCCATTTTTTGACATTTCACCATTTTAAATAAACTTAAGAGAGAGAAGCAGATGTTAGATGCTAAATGATAAGATGATGTGTTTTGTATACTTAAACTAAATGGCATTTTTGGAATACTGCTCTATTTTAAGGATGAGAACAGAGTGTGTGATCTGGAGGCAGGTGAGGCGAGGATGGAGGAGCCAGTGTTTTGAAGCAGTTGAAACCTCTGCAGATCAAACAGCCTCAGAGAGGCAGGCATTGACAGGCTGGCAGATTGCCTGTCTGGCCCTGTTGGACTGCTCTCATTCTGTCACATGCGCACGCACACACACACACTTATCCTAAAATTATTCATGATCAGAGGTGTGAACGATTAATTGAAAGGAAAGTTGCAAAAAAGTTCACTTTAGATGTGTGTGTCCTGTTTTAGTGGTTAAGTTTGCTTGGCTAACATTAGCAGTCATTATCTGTCACTCTGGTTGAGTGGCTATATGCCAGTTCAATTACATAGTAATGCAGAACAACACTAGCTAGGGGGTCGTCTGCCTTACAAAGGACTCTAAACTTTCGGTTACACAAGGGGATGCTTATGAGACAGACCAGATTGAAAGGGGAAATATCAAGCTGTAGCCCAAAAATACAGTTGAAATTTCATGGGGTAAACGTTTCTCTTCTGCGAGTTTTTGTCTCGCTTGAGATACACACACACACAGAGTAACCCAGGCTGAACTATAGCCAATTCCTGTACAACAGGGTGTGTTTGTACCTCTGCCAGCAGGACTATCCTCTTGCCATCAGGCCAGATTACGTGGTCCACCTGAGAACGCACTCTCTCCCAGGTGAGTTCAGGAGTCCGCAGACTTGCCTAGAAGGATAGAACAACATCATCAATTCTGTACATTTGACTGTTTATGATATGACTTTTTTTTTTTTTTTTTTTTTAAACC
>VUQK01040384.1:0-18783 GCA_015106715.1 Bujurquina vittata
CACACACCCACACCCACACACACACACACACACACACACACACACACACACACACACACAACATTTATGTAATTAGCTGCTGATAGCTGCCGGCTTCTTGTTCCAAAGACTGTTGGAAGAAAGATTTACCGTCATACCACAGACAGTGTGCCACTGGCTGACGAGTGTCAGGAAGCCCGCTGCCAGGCTGTAGTCCACAACAGGGGATGTGGCAGTCAAAGCTTTCACAGAGACAGTGGCATGGCTAACAGCCTGCAATCACTGAGATAATTCTGCTTTTGTTCATGCAGTCAAATTCAGAGGCATCATAGTGTGTAGCTGACAAAGAGCAGATCTAGAGGTCAACAGGCTGGCACAAATGGAGGGCAGAACAACTATAGTTACTCATCTGTAATGTCACGTGCAACCGCTGTTAATAAATGACAAAAAGGTTATAGCAGATATTTGCTGTGCAGCTAACTTTTCATAGATTGAATGCCAAAGACCCTTAATTATAATATTTCTAAAGCCTTTGTCAGCAATTTAAAATAATTTGCATGAGTTTGCCAATGCAAACATATTATATTATACCATAAAAATGTACAGTAGCTTGCTCTAAATATTTATTTCCTTAAAGTCACCCTTTTACAGTGTTCAACTGCATTTTTCAAACAGCGATACATTACAAATGTGCAGTGGGCATTACAAATATTATTTTGCATCCCCAGCAAACTAACTGCGGTCATCTTTCTGCATAACCTTCTTTTGGCTTTAGCAGTTTCTTCCTAAATGTACTGAAGAGGATTCAGCTTGCCCATGTACCAAGCTTATTAGGTTGCAGGCAGATAAACGCTGAAAAAAAATCTCTCTTTACTCCACTGAAAATAAGAGATTACAACTCATAGAGCAGCAATAACAAAATGTTATGTCTTCTCTGTGTTGATGAAACAGGGATTGGGACCAATCCCATTTGTTTTGATTCATGCTTCAGTGCTCCTCTCAATATGTTTACATCAGTGTGACCGTCCTGGGACTACACTTACAAACAACTGACCCTGAAAGCAAAATCGGGAGAGGGCGGAAAGCCAGCTGAAAGGTGCAGTGCAGGGTTCAGATCCTGACACTACCGCACTGAGCAAGTCAGCTCCTGATCATCCCACAGATCCTGTCCAGCTCTTCTTCCCCGCCGCCATTTCTGTCCCTGCTGCCCGACTGTTGCCCTTCTAATCCTATCCCTCTATTCTCATCACAAATGTGGCCACTATTTGTCGTACTGGCCAGGGCTAAAAGTCCTTTCACTGTGCACAGTGATTTCTCTGAACTACTACAGCTATAAAAGAATGTGGATATGTGGCTAGAAATGCATGAATGCAGATTAGGGGAATGTACTAGTCAGTATCTTCTCACACCCTGGCCACAGCCAGACACTGTTTGATTAAAGACGATCCCTGCAGCCACAAATGAGTGACTGGATTGGGAAAACAACACTAACTAACAGTGGGGGGTTTATTGACCAAAATGCTGAAAGTCTCGGGGCGTGTGCTGCAATACTACAAGCCTGCATCATCCATCATAATTTTTATATGCACGAGGTGCAGAGGGCATTATGTCCCATTTTCAGCTCACTGTGTACAGTGTAATCAGGTGGGAAATCATCCTACCCATAGTCAATATTTATGCTTTTTTTTTTTTACTGTTTGCACATTACACATGTCACATATGTTGACAACACAGAAGCTAAGAGGAGAAGATAAATTGTTTGGTTTACATCATCATTAAGAGAGCACGATTTTAAGAAATGACACACTAATAATTAAATGGGATTTTTAAAAAAAGACTTTGTTACACAGAAGCTGGACTGTTAAAACAAAGTCGAAAAAGAGCAAATAATTTAATAGAAGTTTGGGCATAAACTGCTATAAACAGATACAGGCCATAAATACTATGTTGTTCTCCAGAGTCATTAACTAATCAAAACGCCTGAACTGTCAAAAACAGGGAGGAACAAACACATACGTAACTCTCAGACGACAGAGACCCATTGATTGTGTCCACACTGCAATTATAATGTGTGGTTTCAGCAAAGCTATTCATCTTTTTTTTTTCTTCAAAATAATTTCTTTCCCAATTAGTTTTTTGCCACCACAAATATCACCAAATTGCTTTGGGCAGGCAGCCTCGAGAGGAACCAGATTGCGTCATTGGGGAGAGTGAGTAAAAGCAACACAGTGACATTCCTGGCTGTCCACATGCAGGGAAAGATCACTGCACCCTCTTGTCTACTCCCAGCATGCTTTGTGCCATCCAACAAGATGTTCTTTCTGAGAGTGCATGCTGACAGTCGCCCAAACAGCTAATGTTTACACACACACACGCACACACACGGGCACACACACGGGCACACACACGCGCACACACACACACACACTGCATCAAAGGTCACTGTTTGATGTTTAACCCAGAGAGTGGACTGGGAAGAATGAGGAGAGAACTGGACGGGTGGTGGGCGATGGCTTTGCTGGGGAGGATGAGGAGTGTGGACAGGGAAGTGTGAGCCAAAATCATAACCTCTATAACCCCTTAAGGTTTAATATAGATTAATGTGCACAGGTTTACTGGTAGAAGCCTTTAGCCAAATGCCCTTTCCTCTCTTTTGTTATTCCCTTTCATGTTATGCATTTCCTGCCACTTCAATGGATCAGCATGAGCTAACAAGACTAGGCTGAGTGAAGAGAGAGGAAAGCACAGAGATATATCTGCTTGTTGAAGCCGCAGGGAGACAGACTTGGAGGGAATCAGGGGTGCAGTGCCATGACCTTAATCTCTGTCCATTACGCACATTACCGTACATCATTTACAAAGGACAGAGGATTGGTGCATTTGTGGAGTGGCATTAGGGATGGTAAACACAGCCATGTGCTCGCTCTGTTCTGCTGCAGTGTCAGCCCTGACTGCTTAATGTAAGAAATATTCTAAAATATTGACTTTTAAACATTGTGTATTATTAGAGCATATAAAGGAGATGGAAGAACATAATCATGGGCATCAAAATGATCTTACACCTATGAGGCATTTCCAAAAGCTGCTGTTTTCTTCCAAAATGTGCAATATTTCCCTGCGTGGGAGACTTGGAGGCATTATCAAGGAGCATTCACACGTATATAACTCCAAATATGAAATAGTACCTATGTAAACAACCTTTCAGAGAGACCGAACTATCCATTAAAGTTGACCTTTTATGCCAGCTGTAGGGGTGCTTTCAGTAAAATAGTTGGGACAGCTTCTCTCCATAGTAACAAGTCGGTTCAGTCGATAGCGGTTTCGGGGTTTAAATGCCATCGCAATGAACAGTAAGATGTTACCGGTTGTGTAACTTGTTCCAAAGAATGGTATTGCAACTCATTAGCAAAGACGGACTTGTGGGCGACGGTAATTGCTATGGGAGGGGAAGGGAATGAAACGAGTGTTGTTAACTGTTACCCCTGCCCACCCGCATCCCTAGAGAATCCCATCCACCGCTGGTAGATGCTATCTGCTTTTAAACACCCATAAACACATCCTCTCCTGAATGCCCTCCCTGTTTCTCCCCAGCAGCTTATTTGCTTCCTGTTTCTAACTGTCAGCATCTATCCATTTGCATTTCAGAAGTAAATAATGCTTCTGAAACGGCTGCACAGGGAAAGCCATTTGAGGACTGTTGTGTGATATCACACAACGGTTTCCCACTACTAGTTCAGTCTTTGTCTTTGCCAGCACTGGTCCAATATTTCATTGCACTCATTTGGCATTTTGTCACTTACAAAAGTGTACAAGACAGCTAGTTGTACTTTTATCCACCTAGCTTGAAACAGAAGCTGTATTAGTAGCAGCAAAGTCTCAGCTTGACATGTTGTTGATACACAAGTGGAGCTCTGGACCAAATGAGTAATGCTGAAAATCTTGGTAGTACTAGGTAACTAGCATAAAAGCTCAGTATTTACTTACTGAGCTTAAAAAATTATGTTAGAACATTTGCAGATCTGTAGTTCACTGTGATGATTTCAGTCAAGTTCGGTCCACTTGTGCATCAGATGGACGCTGACAGCTAACACAGGCTGTTTGTAAAGGATGGACATCACCACGGTGGTGTTGCCCACTGGTTTGTGAAGTCCTGTGTTGAAGCCTCAAACTGAGTATTTAGAAAACTGCCCTCTTGGCTTTTTAATACCAGCTGTGCTGAGTGAGCAATATACCCGATTGCTTTCTGCTGACTATTAGAAAAAAATAAAGATTTAAGACACTTAACCATTGGCTTTTCACACCCACACCCTGTGCTTGTTAAAAAGGTAACTAAAGAGTTTTTAGTTTAACTGGTACAGTAAAACGATGACCAAATCTCTAACTAGTGCTGACAAAGACCAAATGAGCAGAAAAAAATCCAAAACCTGAAATCGAGGATGTTGAATAAACGTTTGATCAGCTTTCCAAAGCTGCCTGGATGTTTGACTGAAATGAAGCTTCACCTCACATCCCCTTTCTGAAGGTAAAGCTCAGGGTCAGGCCGGTGGAGGAAAGCCAACAAACAGCCTAAAAATAGGTGATCACTGTTTGAATATTGAGCAATAAGGTCCACGCCAATAATACAAGCAAGGGAGATTTTTTTTTTAAATGAAGGAGCAGCTCACATATGGTAGATGGGTATCCTGTGGTTTCTTGGAAGAGGTGATAGAGATCATCGCACAATGACGGGGCACGAGGGAGAAAGACAATTAGAGGGGGAGGAGAACAACATATTTGTATTAGTTTGGAAGGAAAGTCTTATGACGTGCCATGAAACATTTTGACTTTAAAAATGGATTTGAGTATTACGATCTCAAACAGGAACATGAGATAAGACCAAAAAAAAAGACCTTTACTTGCCTCAGAAAAAGTGGAGGAAGTTCAGCACAATCTGCAAAAAGCTTGTGAAAGTTAAGCGTGACCAGCCAGGGTAATGTCAAAGCGTGATCTCTGATCACGCTTCTTCATTAAAAAGCCTCTATTCTGCGAGCAATGAAACGAGGACAGTCACTAAGGGAGCTGACCTCAGACAGGTAAAGATCAGGCTTTATATCTTTGTCTCTCTTCTTCCCTTCATGTAGAACATCTCAATCTTGCCCTCCCTGTCTCTCATCAAGCCCTCAAGAGGAATGAGTCGCTGGCCTCGATCATTCCGAGATACCAAACAGTTTCTACTTTGGCCCACTTATCCCAGATCTAAAATTAGAGCCACCAACATTAGCACAAAAAGGAGAGATCTGAATTGTCCTATGAAAAATGAGCATAAAACCTTCCGCAGAAAAATGCAGGCATTGCTGAGTCAGTCGTAACACAGCGCTGTGGCAAAACAGGACTGAAGGATTTCACTAGCAAAAGCTTATCTCAAAGGTCAGACTAGGTGCCAAACAGCCAAGGACTGAAATGTGTGACAAACAAAATGTCACAGAAGGAGAAAATTGGTGTGAAACAGAAGATAATGACTTTTGTATCAATGTTACAGTCTTAAACAGGTCAAGATGACATGAGACAGCAACAAGACTCTAATCTCAAGAGGAAACTAAGAGAAGGAAATGTCATCATAATTTCTCAACCGTGTTTGATAGAGCCATCAAATTCAGTTCTCTACAGGAAAGCTGTTAAGAGTGACACAAAGCAGAGAGAAATGTGGTGCAGAGAGAAGATGTTCTGAAATGAGAAATTTGACAACTGCAAGTACAGCACTTCATAAACTATGCAGCCCCTGTACTTGTATGACTGAGTGGTAGCTCAAGGGGAAACTAACATAGAAAAATTCATCTGTAAAAATCCAAAAACACGAAAAAACTAAACAAAAAACTTGTCCTTGTGGGCCATTATCTGGCCAGTGCCTGCTCACCATCTCCACTTGCCGTGGATCCAGGTTGGTGGGTGCAGAGGCTGGCACAGCAAACTGGATCTTCTTCCTCTCCTTGGGCTCCCCCTCGACCTCGGGTGACACAGAGGGCTCCATGGCTTTGGATCCTGGGGGGTCTGACTCCCAGTGGAGAGGAGAGGAAGCTGCTGGAAATCTCTATAACCTCCTGGAGGAGACTCCCACTGCTGGGTAGTCCCAGTCCTTAAGACCTTTCTTCTTTCTCCTGCTTCACTCCCTCACACCCTCACTCTTTCTACCTCTCTTAGAAAGACTGAAAAGACTTTTCACCTCTCGTCCTCTTTCCCTCTCCAGCAGCTGCTAAAATCCCCCTCTGCCTCTTTGGCTCACTCTTTCTCGTTTTGCACTGCCTTTAAACCTGGGCAGCAGGAGTGAATGAGGCATGTCCTTAGATCTGGCTGTGAGGGAGAGAGGTGGGTAGATAGAGGGTGGAAGGGAGGGGCCAGTGACCAAAAGAAGGTGGAGAAATTCAGGGAGAGGGAGGAGTCACAGCAAACGGGGAGGAGGGAAAAGAAGATGCAAAAAGGGATGGAGGGGGAGCAGCAATGTTTTTTCTACCTATTTAAGCTGAAGTTGATTTGTAATCAGAAAAAAAAAATAGTAATCTCATCACATCAGCTGAGCCTCTTTTGGCCTCTATATGTGAGACTTATGCTGGGAGAGGCGGTTGGCAGGGAGTGCAAGGAGAGATACACAACAGGAGAGTGATGTGTGCTGTATGCAAGGGGAATGTACAGAGGGAATCAGCTGCTAAGCCGATGCCACCGACATCACCGGATTTTCGGGTGGTGGTGGTGTATGTGATGCTATGACCGTATGACCGAAGGCTGTCAGGGAAAGTACCATCACTGTCACAGAGAAATGCTCAGGATATCCTTCTGTCAAAAGCTTGATTAAATCTCACTCAAAAAAAAGAGTGAGATATATACCAAATAAGATAAAAGTTGTCACAGCCTTGGCTTGCAAGATTTAGAGTGAATGGCACATAAGAATGTTTAGATGATAAATGAAGAAAAGATGAGAGTGTGAATGAGAGAGGAGGCAGATTGTTGATGGTGACATAAAGGGAAAAGAGGGCAGTTTCAATGTTATTTTCAGGGCCTTGCAGTTATTTCACTCACATGGCAGGGGGATTTGGACAGTGGAGAGGAGTGGATTTGGCCGCGGGGCAGAGTTGAGCTTTGGCATGGGCCGGAATGAAGGAGCCTGCTATAGTGGTGTTAGAGGAGGAGGAATGGGAAGCGTATAGGGGGCTGGAGGGACTTTGCGGCCAGAATAAAGAAGGTCAAGGTATATGGCACTCGGAGACTGCATCTACAGAGCCTGAAAAGAGTCGACTGAGTGTTTATCCTGGCGGTAAGAGCAAAATGAACATGCCAGAATGCATATTCAGCTTTCAAGGGTTTTCCTGAGTGTTTGACCCTGCTACAAAGCCAGTCCTGTTCAAAGCAAAGCACCACCTCCACATGCCTGCTGGCTGCCACTCATTAGTGCATGATTATCTTCATCTGCTACATGAATCCCCAAATGTGCTGTGATTTGTCTATGAAACGATAGAGTACATACAGATCATCTCAGACGTTGTTGAGTGTTTCTAAAGAAATTTCAATAGTGCAGTGCTATTTGATTTTGTTCCAGAGTGGTTGCATAACTTGTAGTGTATTCAGGGGGAATTGCGCAATTTTTTTCTTTTTTTCTTTTTTTCCTGAGGACTGTGTAATAGGCTCTGTGTAAGAGTCCAGTTTACAACGAGCCACAGATTCCAGCTTTTAATGAAAACAGAGATTGAGTCATTTCAATCGATAATGAGGCAATGATTACACAGAGAATTTTTAAAAAATAGACTGTTCAATGACAGAGTGACAAGAAGCATATTTTATGAATCAGCAAATGTAATAAAGGTGCACTCAAGTGCCTTTGTTCTCATCAGAAAATCTAAGACACAGATTTGGGACTCAACTTGGTCTCAGTACAAATATGAATAAATGGTTTGCAGGCACAGAACTTCCCAATTATGGGAAAGAGCTAATTAGCTGATGTCAGTACTATGATCATTAGCAACAGAAAGACAAAGAGGCCTCTCTTTTCTTCCTGCAGTGCCTGAAAACCGGAGAGTGAAGTCGTTTTAAATTTTTTGTTACACAGCTTTATTTAAATCCTCCTTTTTCTCATGCTACACTGCAAGAAATTTTTTAAGATATAGTTAATTAATTACCTAAGTATGATTACAACCTATACTTAAATAGTCAGAGTATCAGTTTTGCCTCTTATATCAGTGAAAACAGTTATTAAGTCCAAAAGAATATCCAGGCTCTTGTGCATGAAAATGTATTTAATATATCTGTGTTGTCCTGGTCAATATGCAGTCTTCTGCAGGTCTCTGTTATCCTTGTGACCCTCAGAAGAAAAGATGTTTTATATATTTCGATTTATATAGCACCTTTTTCAAGAAACCCAAGGATGCTGGACAAAAAAAAAGTTCCTTTCACTGGAACTAAGGGGCCGAGCCCAACTCCTTAAAAACAACCCCACACCATAATTCCCCTCCACCAAACTTTACACCTGGCACAATGCAGTCATACAAGCCCATTCTCCTGGCAGCCATGGTAACACACTCCATGAAGCTCTCTACACGCTGTTCTTGAGCTAATCTGAAGCCCACATGAAGTTTGGAGGTCTGTGGCAATTGACATGTGCCGAAAGTTGTCAACATCTGCGCACTATGCACATCAGCACCCACTGACCCCTCTGTACAATTTTACATAGTCTACCACTTTATGGCTGAGTTGTTGTTGTTCCCAGTTGCCTCTACTTTGTTATAATACCACTAACAGGTGACTGTGGAATATTTAGTTGTGAAGAAATTCCATGAGTGGACTTTTTGCACAGGTGGCATCCTTTCACGCTACCACACTGGAATTCACTGAGACCCATTCTTTCACAGATGTTTGTAGAAGCTGTCTGCAAGGCTAGGTTTGGTGGCTGACATGGAACTCTGAAACTGCACCATGTCATAAACTGTGGATGATGGAAGAGTAACATCATGAAAGCTGAAAAAAATAATGACCACCAAAAAGCTCCTATCTTTATATGTAGAAGATCTTCCTGGTGACCCTGAATGAAAAAGATGACAATTAATGTTTGAATATTTATCATTTATACTTTTGTATAACAGCTGTGATTTCCTTTTTTTTTTTGTCTCTATTAGGGCAAGGGGATTTTTGTAGCGTTGTACAGTGCTGCATTTGTGTCCAAATTTTGGCAGTAAAGTTTCCAATTATAGTATAATTTGTTGTTTGTACAGCTGAACTGGTTTGCAGTGTAAAGCCCCATAAGCAAAGGCAGGAGAACATGCCAAAAACAAACAAATAGATAAATAAAAGGAGACAAAAAATACACAGACTGAAGAAGAAAGTGTGATCCTGGTACAGTAAACATAAACAGGATCATCTGGGATCTGAAACTTCAATTTAAGATGAAGCATTTATTTGAAAAATAATCACAACTCTCTAGCAAAATAAGAGAGGATTTAGAGAAGAAAGTTTCAGCAAATAAACAAAGTGATTATAAAGCAAGTAAAAAATATGATTAAAATGGGAGATTAAGAATAAAATCAGTGATAATTAAAATTGGTCAGAAAAGAGAGTACTCTTATGGCAACTTGCAGCAATAAAAAAATAATTCACAGATAAAGCACACTCGAACAGCAAAGAACGAGAACATTTCCTACTTTTACTAAAGATCAACTGTCATCATGCTGCACATGCTGCAAAGCATATACCAGCTGCATTAGATTAGAGCACCAGAAAAATCTGATTTAGGGTACCAGTAAATCTGATTTTCTTTCTTTTAAATTCACATGACTCTTTCTATTCCTAGGAAAATCAAACACTATTTACTATTGGCCTTTGCTCTGCCCCATCGAGTCATTGTCTACAGTTCCACGAAAGCAGCTGAAGTTATGTTAAAAGATGAAGCTGTATGGTTTTGCATAATATGGAGTAACACTGACTGATGTTAACACATGAAACAGTGAAAATGTATTCAAACGTTGCACAGTAAACAGTAACTTCCTCCCACTTTGGCTGTATGGATTACTGCGGAGACAAATTGTCAGGTAAGCTTTCAAATCAGAGCAGCCAGGCATTGTAAAATCCCCCGACCGCCTGTCATATTAACAAAATTACTCCACATTTCCGACACACTGACAAGTAGAACAAATTGCTCTAATTGGAAACCAAACAGATATTCTGCAGAACTCAGTTGTGCATGAAGGGATTAACAAATAAAACCACTTCATAGAAAAACTTTTTTTTTAAATGCTCTGATACCAAGCTAGTTAACTTGTTAATATTTGTTCACTGTTACACTAGTGCTGGGCTACCTGTAATGTAATCTCTCGGGGAGACTGATTTTATTTGTAGCTCTAATTAAGTCAGACGTGTCACTTGCTCTACTGATCCTGCTGCGTGTATTTACAGACACTGGCTAAACCCACATATACGCAGACCCACACATTTCTAGCTCTATTTTTATTGCGCTTCACTCTGTTTATACATTTAGTTTCCGCCACATCATTAAATCCCTGTATCCCTGTTTGGCAGAAGCACAGGAAAAATCTTCTGAAGATAGATCTCACAAGCAGCTTTAGAACAGTAAGCTTTATAATAACTCCAGCAGCCAGCAGGAACAACCTGTACAAAATGTGTGGCATGTGTACTGTACACTCGCGCACGCACGCACACACGCACGTACACACGCGCGCGCGCACACACACAATCCGGAGACACAGCCAGACTGATAAAAGATCTGTAATTCTATCTGTTCATAAACTGAGCATCTTGTGCCATCTGACAGTCAGTGGAGCAAGAGCTGACAAAAACCTTCCTGTTACGAAACAGGTGCCTTAGACCCCCTGCAGAAGATACCGTACCCACTTCAAAGACAAAATGCATTCTGGCTATTAGTTCTGAATAAAGTCGCGGTGAAACAAAAGCAAACAAGAAACAGTGTTGGAAAAGAAAAAATCTAACAGATTAACCTTTCTCTTTGGGGCTAACATAATTCTCTCTACCTGCCGGGTCCTGCAGCTGTAATAAACCCACACATTCACAGGGGATTTCAGGGAGAAACATCACTGTAAAAGGTGAAGTACTCCATTAGTCTGGATGACAGAGAGGCTTTATAGCATAATAGCAGGTGGTATCTCAGTTGAGGGGCACAGAGAGATACTGTGTGTCAGTCAGCACCTTGCTTGACTCCTCACTCATCCAGTTATATAACATACCATCGCACAATAAACACGCTCTGTTAGTATGAAAAGCCACAGTCAGATACACCTGGGAAAGCGGCCCTTCCCAGCAGTTTCAGCACCAACTGTGGAGTCATTATGCTGCATTGTGTTGACTAAGGAGGTTTGTGTACCATCTACTGTTCTGTTGGTGTAATTACACGTTCCTGAACCACATTTTGTCTTGAAGGTTTTCATTTACTTTTTTTATTTGTTTGTTTGTTTATTTGATTTTAATATAAATGCACACACACAAACACACACACACACCATGGCCACTTTATTAGCTACAGCTTGCTAGTACTGGGTTTCCCTTGTGCCTTCAGAACTAGCTTAACTCACCTACTGTGGTCTTTTGCTGCTTTCGCCCATCTGGTTCAAGATTTGATGTGTTATGCACGCAGAAATATTCTTCTGCAAACCTGGTTTAAAATGAGTGGTTATTAGAGTTGCCTTCCTGTTCCTTCAAAGCAGTCTGGCCAGTCTCCTCTGATCTCCAGCAGCAACAAGGAATTTTCAACCGGTATTGTTGGGTCTTTACCTACAATACAATGCACCTTGAGGCGACTGTTTGTTGTGAATTGGCGCTGTATAAATAAAATTGATTTGATTTGATTTGATTTGATTTGATTTAGAAATGCAACTCACTGGATATTTTCTCTGTTTCTGACCATTCTTGGTAAATGCTAGATATGGTTGTGTGGGGGAAATCTCAGTAGATTGGCAGTTTCATCCAGTTTTTTTTGCTACATGTTTCCTGCAATCTGATTGGCTAATTAGATATTAGCATTAGCATTAGGTGAAAGCAGTTAACCTAATATACCCAAATAAAGTGGCCAGTGAGCACACATTAATTTTCATTTTTTTAATATGTGCCATTTTTGTACAGAACTTGGATTGCTTTCAGATTTTTCTCACCTGGACATTTCAGCAGGATGGATGTTTGACGTCAAACCAGGTTGCTTGATTGAATCAGGTCCCTCCAACCACTGGGTGCCATCTGTGGAAGTCATCATCTGACGTGGTGCACAGAGTGCTGTTCATGGAAATATGCCAGAATATCAGACAGGCAGAAAAGAAATTACCCCTCTGGAATGTGTTAGGACAAGATAGCACAAAAAAAACCCTGACAAACTTAATGAGAGAATCACAGGAATGACCAGAGAAAGGATGCAAAGAAAAAAAAAACAGACAAAGTGGGACAAAAGAAAACTTGAGAAAACTTCCTGAAACAATAAAGAAGTCAGTGCAAAGTGTTAATTAGTTTAGCTACAGTGTGGAAGGCTGCAAAAAAAAGTAAAATTAATCCCAGCAACAGACCATGCTGGAATATGAGGGGTCACAATTCGCAAAGAAGTACAGATCAGTTTCATACATTCAACTGTGCAATTTCAGGAACAATCGATGACAAAATACACTACAGATGCAGCTCTGAAACAAAGCCTTAGAATAAAAAACTGTACCCCTCTGATCTTTTTATTGGACAGTAACATAAAGGAACTTTTAAGATGAATTGGTGTAACCTACTGCACTTTACAGCTCCTTGTTGAAATAAGAAAATGTTATAAAATTATCTGCTTTTTATATTAAAATATGAAATTATTATATTTTATTAGATTCAATTCTGTCAAAAATACTTTACATATCAAGCATTTTATTTAGAATAATTTCCATTACCAGATTAGTGCTAAAAAGACTGTCAGGGGAAAAAAGTCTGTTGGTATTTACACTTATCCCATTTCCACTTCAATTTGTGATAAGTGAAGTGTCAATACAAACAATATTCAAAGCTCAAATCAGCACCATTGAAACGATAAAAGATACAATTATGAATAAATTCCAGTAGATGGCAGCCTTTTGCTACATTTCGCTCGTAAAAAGGCTCGTCCCATGTTGACTGGAAATAACTTTCCTTGTGGGGGTTGAAACTCAAACTGAGGTGCTCATTAGGATAAAAGTATATTTAGAACGTGTTGCCAGTGAGGGATATTAAACAGCTGGATAAATCACTCTTAATAGGATCTGGCAGTATAATCAAGATACAGTGAAAACAGAGAGAAAAAAAAATCTGAAACGTGACTGCGAGGGTGAAGGAGGAGCTGAACGGACGTGAGGTAAAAATGAGTGGAACATAATGTTTAAAAGCTGACATGTAGATTTCCTTGAGGGATAACAGAGGGAACGATGTGACAGATAGAAATGGGAGAGTAATACATGTGTGGCTGGATGTCAGGAGTAAAGTAGGGAGGGGTGCTGTGGATGTAGCAGGTGGAAGACATGGTGAAGGCAGAGACAGAGGAGGACATGGCAGTAGGGCAGTGATTTAATTAGCACCCTCTACCCCCTCCAGCCCTTCACTCATAGCATCAATAATGCATGGCCCCTTGTTTCCACTGCCATAATTAATCCTCTCTTACTATAATTAAAAGCCAAAAATCCCACAAGA
Organism: Bujurquina vittata; assembly: GCA_015106715.1. Classification (NCBI taxonomy): domain Eukaryota; kingdom Metazoa; phylum Chordata; class Actinopteri; order Cichliformes; family Cichlidae; genus Bujurquina; species Bujurquina vittata. The sequence continues at coordinate 13,645 of VUQK01040384.1, forward strand.
TGGTTCAGCTTGGCCAGGGATGGGTAGGGTTGGCACAGGAACTGATGAAAAACTCCAGAGCCTCATACTCACCCTGTGGACAGACAGATCGACAGACAGACATGTTGACAGAGAGATCAATAGTCGACCCAACTCCATCACAGGCAGAAGGAATGAGGCATGAAGACGAGCTGAAAGACAAGGGAAAAATGTGACATGCAGCAAATCAAATGAATGAATTTGACAGACTGGAGATGAGACGCGCTCCTTGAAAAGGGGGCTTTTGTGTGCCACGTTTGTGAATGAGTGAGAAAGTGAAGAAAGAGCGAGCCAAGCACCCACCTACAAACCCTAGAAAAGAGGACGGGTGTACAAATACACACATACACATGCACGTACTTACAGAGACATCCTGCTCCCAGATGAGGTTTATCTCTGCTGCAGCCAAGCCAGACGAGAGGGAGAGGTGGAGCTTTCTGATGCTGCAATTAGGACCACACTGTCTGGGCGAGCAAACAAGAATGAATATTTCAGTCCGGAGATCTCCATGGGTACCTATGGTGGGGGCCTGGCACACCTACAGGCACACACACGCATGCACACACACACATACACACACACACACACACGCACACACACAGCTTACCATGGCTGCCAGAATTATTCACCTCCCAATCACAGATGCCACAATTATCACATCAGTATCGCTGCGTAAATGATGCCAACTGTTATGCTCATTGAACTATTGTACAAGGTTTACAATATGAGCATAAATATGGATCAGTAGGAGCAGTCCTAGTATGTAGTTGATGCCTTCTCCTTTATGAAAATGGGTGCAAGGAGCATCCAAGCTTGGCTGCGTGCCAGGAAACAGCACAGTTGGCAGAGCAGAGGTCATCTCTCAACCTACCTCACCCCCCCCCCCCCTTCTCTCTCCCTTTCTCACCTCCTCCTCCAGACAGAAAGTACTCACCTCCCTCAGTCACCTCTTAGGTCTCTTCAGCATTTTTAAACGGTGCTTTACTTCAGGCGTGCACGTTCTCTTCACAGCTCATACACACACACACACGCACACACACACGGGGCTTGTACAGTAAGAGCACTCCCTCTGGTGTGGGTTCATTGTGGATGCTCCGTGCAGCCCTCCTCCTGCCCCACCGTCCTCGGCCCCATCTCTACTTGATTTATCGCCCTAAAATACCACTGCACTAATTAGTCAAGTAATTAATTAATAGGCATTTGCATTTGTGCATATGCAATTAGGGGGCTGAAGAGAGGAGAGTGCAGATGGGGTCCGGGAGTCTGATGGGGGTGGGAGAGTCCGTGTGTATGTGCGTATGTGTGTGTTTGTATGTGAGCTGTATTTCATATTTGTGCCAGCAGAAGTTTGCACTTCTTCCAGAAAGACAAGTGAAGTGCAGGTCATCACCTCACATGTCTGACAGTGAAAAAAGGAAGAAGGAAGGGGTGGGGGGAATGACAAAGGTATGGGGGGGTGTGGCTTGATGACTTTGAAAGGCTATTATGTGTCATTTGACCATGGGGGTAAATGAGTGATGGAGAATTTGAGATCTTAAAGGGAGAGGGCTTTAATTTTGATTTTCATTACATGCATTTAGTCTATAAAAACGCAGCAGGTGGTCCTTACTTAAGACTAATCCGCATACAAACCGGATGCAAAGTCATTCTAAAACGCCATAATTCCAAACAAGCGCTTCTCTGGCATTTCAATTTCAGATCAAACTCTTCTTGATTGGAGTCGCCTTGAGCCCAGTGCTGGCTAGAATCATGCCATTGACATTTAGCATTTATTTTGGCAAGGTGACCTGAAGGTTGTTTGGGACTTGTTGAGAAACATCAGGCCCCCATGACCGCAGCACTCGCACCCCCACCACCACCACCACCATCCAGCTGAGGTAGGATAGGGCACCAATTTGGCTCGCAGTGAAGCTCAGTGCCCCTCCACACACACAAACACACATGCTGACACAATCACACCACCATGGTTCAGTGTAGTGCCAGTTTATCATTTCCTCTTCCCATAAGGGATAAGAGACACATTAATGAATGTGCAACATCACGGCTCCCTGGCCACAGCTGCCACACTACCGTTGACCCCAGGGGTGACCCCACAACCTCCCAAACACTCCCTCAGTGGTGGCTTTGGAGGAGATGTAGGGGTGATCCAGACCCAAGGACATGATCAGCTTCTATCAGCTATTTCCCAGCCTCCAGGTCCCTCTTCCCTCAGCCTGATGGGTGTCTTTGTGCCAAGTTGGACTTGGTGGTCATCAAGCTCATTTCTCCCACATTAACTCCACTAATGCCTCCTAAATAGAGAGATCTCTGAGCTGGGATGGACACAATGCAGCAAATCAGACATACTGGAGGGACCAGGGCACTGGTGGCAAGGAATTCTTGCATCTCTGCCACTGATGTGACAACATGCCTCCTCCTAAATCTTGGGGCTCTCTGCCAGCTTCAACCAGCATGTCATCTACTGCTACCCCCCCCCTCCTCATTTTTCATACATCCCTAGTGGGTCTGCACACCTGGGTCTCAGACTCTCTCTCACCCATCCTCTCACTGTGTCTCTGCATCTCTTTCCCTCTCTCTGTGACGCTCGCCCCTGTGGGCGCCCCCCATGCTTAGCATTGCATTCTGAAAACACAAGCAGCAGCTCTGGCAAACCTCACACATTCGGACACAGTTACCAGTAAACATTTGATCTTCACACCCGCACACCATGCATTGCAGCCGAAGCCTATGCAATATTATACGTTTTAATCTAATTCATTTGAAGCTCCAGCAAGTGGGTCATCTGCAGCCGGTGTTGGGCCCAGAAGAGTCAGAACAAATCACAATTGGTTTTGGTTGTCGTTCCTCTGAATACATTGAAGCATAATTTGATCCAATTAGGTAAATAAATAAACAATATGCCTTCTGTTCCATGGCCTTAATGCACTTATAATGCATCCTCATCTCCCTCCCCCACTCAGCTTCTGAACCAGAGCAGTGGTGGAGGGTAAACCCCACAAATAAACAGTTTACTCACCTTTCATTTGATGAGACTTAATTGATATGATTTTATAATAGGCTTTGAGGATAGACTTTGAAAGTGGATAATTGATTAATTGCTTGTTCAGATATTTTCAAGCAGCCCTTGTTTGACTTGTAGGTCTGTATTGTCACTTAATCCACATTTCTACAAGCTTAGATACATCACGGGCAACCCTGTGGCGTGCTGGGATATTTTTAAATTGTATTAAACAGTGACTCGTGGATTTGGCAGAGGACTATCAGATTTCACAGGTTTGATCAAAAAAGAGGGGGGGAAAAGTAGCTTACATGTCTTGAAACAGCAGCACAGGTCAACAATGATGAGTTTTGTTGTTCCACCATTTTATTTTCTCCCTCTCTTCTGTTTTTTCCTCCTTTTTTCTGGCTGTGTGAGCGCTAGCACGGTGACAGATGGCGGAGCCCTCCTCCTCCTCCACCACATCTACCTCCTCCTGTTTCTCTCTCTCTCTCTCTCTCTCTCTCTCTCTCTCTCTCTCTCTCTCTCTCGCTCCCTTTCTCTCTCTGTGTGTCTCTCTTTCCCCCGGGAGGGCAAATCTCTCCGAATGCGGGCGCATGTCAATCACCGGGCTCTCATGTGATGGCTCTTGCCGGTGACGTGCCAGCCATATGGGCGCTGGCATCACAGCCATAGCTGGTATGTAACCCCGTCCCCGGTAGCTCACGGTTGTCACACGTACACACACACACACACATGCATGCACAAACACGCATACATGCTCACTTACTTACTCACTCAGTCACTCACACGTATACACGCAGACGCGGCCAAGACGCACGTTCGTTCACAAGCTCCACTCAGTCGAGCGTGCGCGCTGGGAGAGAAGCACCAGTGAAGAAAGCCGTGCGCTCTCGCACCTGCACGCCGACAGAGAGCGGTGGTTCGCTCGCTCCTGCGGTCCCCGAAGATGGTTTGAAAGTAAAGTGCGTTTTTTTTTCTTTCCTCCCATCCCCTGTGAAGAGCCGAGCCGAGGTAAGTTGATGCAAAAACACTGGTTAAAAATAAATCCAAAATTCGTGTTGCTGAAGTGTCCGTGCAAAACGGAGACATTTAATCTGTAAATTGAACGCATTTTAATTGTCAAATTAACTTTTAATAGATTCTTGGGGTGCATTAAACACACTTATTGTATATAATTTTGTAAATTGTAAAAGTCGAATCTATTGGCATGAATCCATACGGGAATGTAGATGCATCGCCGCCTTCAGTGTCAGTGACTTTGCTCTGGTATGTTGGTATCGGTCCACTAGATTAAAAGGACTATTCCGGTGATGGCACGCTATGGAACCCGGTCCAAAAAAATTTCATGTTATGCATTTCGTGTTTTTTTTTTTATTGGATTTCAATACGCAGTAGCACAAATAGCTCCTCACTCTCACCTGCTCGGCTTGCCCTTCAAGTTCAAACATCCCAAACTACCTGGATCATGATAAATCAGATAGCCTGACACGCTTGAGTCAAAAGGCAAGCGTCTCCTGGTCCAGATTTTACTGCTATAAGATCATTTACAGGAGCGGTGTCGAGGACTGGAGCAGCACTGATAGCACTGTACAGGCTTAAATAGATCATATCGGACACTAATTTGATTTAGAGATTCCTGCGTCTGGACCTTGAATCTGGCAAACAAAAGACAATGAGTGTGAGCCATTTCCATTTTATATATCAGATCCACTACCTTGACGAAGGACGTCCTCGAGCTTAATGGGAGATTTATTGAGGATTTTGTCGATGATTTGCACGTTCAGTCTCAGAGCAAATGAAAGGGTGGGACAACGCCATTGACTGTGACAGGCAGTCTGCGGCATGATTTATCTCTGTTTGTCTAGTTTTATCTTCAACAATCTATCTCGCCACAACATTGTTTAAACCACAATCAGCGGAGAGAATAGGGAGCTTTGCAAGAGAGGACGAGCGGATTTATATAAATATATATATTTAACGAGGGCTAAAAGGGTACAAGCGATTTCCATCTGTAAAGGTTATCGTTGACTAAAAAAGTGCTTTGAAATCGTGCACTCGTGCATACTGGATTATGTGTGAAATCTATTTCGTGTAAGCTGCATGGTCTGTTAATTAAACGT
>VUQK01040387.1:0-11500 GCA_015106715.1 Bujurquina vittata
ATACTAGATACATACCCATACACTCACACAAATACCTTCATACACACTATGTGTTAGTGAGCAGGTACCAGCACCGAGCCAGCGGCACCCAGGGGAAGCAGCCAATCCAGCCCTGAAACACTAGCCAGTCCCCGCTCCAGGCCGGGTGTATAAAACTGGGGTGTGGGAAGACCCGCCCACCCCCTCCTCCCACCCAAAGTGAGGTGATTTGTTAGTGTATTGGAAGAATGTGTGCGACTGTGTGAAGCTACTGTGCTATTAAAATTGGAGAGACAGATGTAGCCTGGGCACTGAGTAACAGCGCCCATCTACACCATCCCTCCAAGGCCCTGCATGTCTAAGATGTAAATAAAATTGAGGTGCAGGTAGGTGTGAATAAATAAGCGGGGCCACCACAGCAGTCCCACCTATCACCCCCATGTTCTACACCTGCCCCTCAAAGCCCTATGTGTGCTATGATGTGTGTGAACTGCAGGATGAAATTAAAAAAGGGGAGAGGTGAGACACAATGCAACACAGTGTGAAGGATTGGCACCTTCCACCGCGGCACTTTCCTTCTTCTCTTTATCGCGTTTCTGTTTTCACTAGTCTGCCCCTCCCTGCCTGTCAGCTCTGGAATAATGAAACTACATCATACTAATGTGACTAATTAAAGAAAGACAAGAAGAGACAAGACAAGAAACAAAAAGAAAAAGACTAACAAGAGGAGCCTCTGTAGAGCTCCCATTGGCAAAACAAATGTTTGGTTCAACAGAGCATGCAGACCATAGTTCTGCTTCCTAAAGCAGCTGGACAGGTTTAAACAGAAACAAAAGATCAAACAAACATGCGCGGTACAATAAACAGTACAACAGCAATCGTCCATCCATCCATTTGCTTCCACTTATCCAATTTAGAGCACTCTGTGAATTAGATCAAACTAATCATTTTAAAATTGACTTCACAGAAAGAAAATAAACTTAAGAAATTAATTAAAAGTAAAACCGTAAAACTCCCTTGGCAGTTCTTGTGTTAGATATTATTAATAAATTCCATAACTTTATAATATAATTAGTTATAAATTACAGCTTTCCTGTTGCAGTGTTTTATTTTCTAACGTACATTTATTAGCTTTTAAAACATGCAAAGCAACCATACCAGAGAACCCAAAATGGAGAGGCTCAATCTTGGTTGTAATATATTCTCTTAAATTAAGAGCCATAAACTGTGAGACATAGTTTCTAAAGTTTGCGGTGTTGCATTTCCTCCTTCAGTCATTGAATCCAGATGATTTTAAATATTACATGGCTGTCTCGGTGCTAGGGGTCTAATAAATCTGGAGTTACTTAAACGTATGTATATTTTCTAAAGAAAATTAGTGAAAGTGCCCAGAATTCTATTGCAGCTTCTCTCTTTTCCTCTGAAATCATTATTGGGTAGTGACTGGTCCGCAGGACACAATTTGTGCAACACTGAGCCTGACACACGTTTGATAAGGTCCTGCTGTAACACAGTGCAGTGCAGTAGAAAGTTTGGATGTGAATACCACGTTTGCAACCAAGTGCTTGGAACACTGTCGTCAGCATATGGCAGAATGTATGTATCAAAACAAAGAGCATTCTGACTGTCTCACCCAAATTCTTAACGTCCTAATCCAGCCTACTTAATCTTTTGGTGAAACACAACTACAGCACAAATATCCTTTATTAAGGAGCAATTTAAATTGCTCATCTTTGTGTCACTCTGAAACATTAAGAAACCGAGTGCACTAATTACCACGTATGCCAGCTGTGCAGGATGTCACGCACAAGTTCTAAGAAACAGTTCAAAAATTCAGTGGCACCCAAAATCTTTTACGTCTCACTTATCTCACGGTCCTCGCAAACCACAAATTGACAATCGTTATCTGCTTTCTCAAAACGCCACAAATTGCTTGTAAAATGAAACACCGAACTCAAAATCAACTTCTCCCCTATCAAAACAGATTCCTTCCACCCAAGCGATACAACATCTACACATTTGACACTCCCAGACCATCAAATCAACACTGATGAGACAAAGTCAAATACTACTCAAAAATATTCAAGAGGCCATGTTGCAATAAGTTTCCCATTTCTCATTTTGGCTAAGTGTAGGATTTTTGTCTCAAAATAACTTTTACAGTACTACATGTAAATGGTAAATAGACTAGTACATATATAGGGCTTTTCTACTCTACTTGAGCACTTTATACAACACATTAGCATTCACCCATATTCATAAAAGCACTTTTTATACAATAATATAAAGATAACAATACTTATAGGTAGTAATTTTATCTATCCATCCATTCTCTTCCACTTATATGGAGCCAGGTCACGGGGGCAGGAGCCTAAGCAGAGAAGCCCAGGCTTCCCTCTCCCCAGCCACCTCCACCAGCTCATCCGGAGGGACCCCAAGGCGTTCCCAGGCCAGCCGAGAGATATAATGTCTCTGGGAGGAGGCCCCGTGGTATATAAAAAAATTATATATCTATAAATAGAATATGTATATATGCAAAGAAAATCTATACACATATAGAAAAAGATAAAATAACTATTTGTCATTGCAATACAAAGTGTTCAGCTGAAACAACAACAACAACAAAATGCTTTCTGCTGAACTACTCTCATTTTAAGGAAAAGTTGTGTCACAGACTCTCGCCTCATGCGGGGGGAGAAGATAAATAAAACAAAATGTTGCAACACAGCTAATAAGATACAATAACCTTTTCCCTTCTTGCTCTGTGTCCACTCAAAAGTCACTGCTATCAGACGGACTTATTGGTTAACTCCTCCTCCTTTAACAGGCAATTGGAAAAGCACAACTCATGCAGCCATTGGTCAGGGGTAATAAAATAAGAAGAAAAAATCACCCATTTTCCTTACCATTCATGTAAATACTTCTCTACACCAGTATAAAGCTGTTAAAGGACAAACTGCATGGAAATGTAAGGCATGACCCACATTTGTGCAAATTATTCCCACTCTGATGTAATCAAACTGTATCAGGGCAAAGTGTGATTTTAAGGCCATTCAGTCTAACACTAGCTTGGATTGTGTTAGCTTCTAATCAGCTGTTGTTGACTAGCTTCGGTCAGCTTTCCGTAAATGGGAGGATCACAGTTCTGACCTGCTGAAAATCAATTATTGCAGCAATACTGGGAATAAACAAGTATAATTGATAATAAGGTGATATGCAGCTCTACCTCTCAGGTGATATGTAGATTCATTTTGTTATGATAAATTTCATCAGAAGGGGATTATTTAGCCAGCTTTATTTTCTTTTAGCAGTGAAGCAATAACAGACTTCACAGGTAATAGACACTGAAAAATTATATTTATTTTTTTTTGTCAATTTTCATTTTCTTTTTTTTTCAATTGCTTGCAGGAAATAAAGAACTTCTAGCTAATTTGTTTTTCTTACTCTGAACCAAAATTCACCAAACCATATTGCGGCTTTTGTACCGCAATATGAACTGAACTGTAGAATTTTGTACCATTACACCCCAAGTGCAACGCAATATTCATATTTTTGGATGTTTAGTGTCCTTTGTATACTTTGGCTGTATTTACCTGAAGTAGAGTGTTAACATGTAGGATTTCAGACTAATGCTATGGTAATATATGCTCCGGTCTCTGGCTGCGTGACCGCCGATGCTCGTCTCTGGATGAGTGATCTGGAACGATCATTTCATTGTGTGCCTTGTGAGCACAATGACAATGAGTTGAATCTAACTAACATCTAATGAGATGGAGCCTCTGTCTTGTGCCTAATTGGTTTAGCCAGTCATGTGATCATAATGTGCTGTGTGACTGACTATACCTACTTGACCATTATTGACTGAAATGGAGAAAGTGGGAATTCGCCAGATCTAGCATCTGACCTCGGTCACTGAACACCTGACAGCAGCTGATAGTGAGAAAATTGGGAATCCCAAATTTCTGGGTAAGGAGCCAGTCTGCTTATAGCAGCATCAATTCTAGGCTGCAGCCTTATTGATTAGCCTGTGATGCCAACTTCTGAGTATTGTCTACCACGTTGGTCAGGGATAACTCATGACCATAATGAGTCATAGTCTGTACTGTATGAGCAATAATAAAACCATACCTACTGCTCAGCAATATCGCTCAAATGTAAACAACATGGTTGCATTATAATTATAGTGATGTTATAATTAATGCATTCATATCAGAAGATTGTGTATTATGGGTGCATGATGTAGTAATATTCCTGTACAACACGAGTATAATATGATGTCAATAACTTGTAAGTATGCATTGTATATGGATTATTGTTTTACATTATATGAATAGACAGAAATTAGGAGTATGCAACCTTGTACAAGAGTGCAGTATGTACTTTCTCTAATTTGTTTGGCACGGAAATTTGGTTTTTCGGTTCTAGTTACCAGAAAATATTTGTAGAAATGTTAAAAATCATCACAGATTATAATTTAGCCCCTGATGTGCATTGGTGTTATCACTTACCCTCTCCATATATTTTTTTTCCACAATGTGACATCTCCTTGTAAAATTGATTTTGTAGGACTGGCTTAGTTGACACACCTCTGCAATGTGGAGATCTGGGGTGGTTCCACTGGACTGTCAGTCTCAGGTGGTGGTGGTGGTCCCAATCTTTAAGAAGGGGGACCGGAGGATTTGCTCCAACTATCAGAGGATCGCACTCTTCAGCCTCCCAGTGAAGGTCTATGCCAGGGTGCTGGAAAGGAGGGTGTGTCCATTAGTCAAACCTCAGATCCAGGAGGAACACTGCAGGTTTTGTCCTGGTCACAGAAAATTGGAGTAGCTCTTTATTCTCTCAAGGATATTTGAATATGTGTAGGAGTTTGCCCATTCAGACACACGAGATTTGTGGACTTGGAGAAGGCATTCAAATGTGTCCCTCGGAGTATCCTGTGGGTGGTGCTGTGGGAGTATGGGGTGTCTGGCCTACTGTTGTGAGCCATGCAGTCACTGTACAACCACAATTAAATTTTGATAAACAGTACATTGTTTACCTGAAGTTGTTACGACTCCATTTTGTTGAACAATAATTGACAAAATTGGTATGAGTGTTCATTAGGCCAACGTCTACATAATTGTCTAGAAATATTACAAATTTTTAATTTAATTTAATTTAATTTTTTTAAGAAATGATCTATATTAAGGTTTAACTTCAATCGCTATTCCTCCCCTCTTTTTTTTCTTCAGAAACTATCAATTATTCAATGGGCAAAGGGCTACAGAATGTTGCAGACAGGGCTTGAAATGTTACAGATCAATTTTTTTTACTTTCTTATTTTTTTCATTATTTTATTTATTTATTTTTTTTTTACAAATTTTCAGAATTTGTAAACAATAATATAATATCAACTCAAAGATGGCTGACTTACAGCCAAATTAGCTTTTGCTCTGTTATATCACATATATATCACAGTGGAACTATATAGGCCAAAAGGTCTCTTGTTCAAAGTAGGCCATTAGTGAAAAGCAGATAAAGTTTCTAAAATGTGCAGAATAAAGCCATGTAGGAATGTATGGTGAAATCTGGCTTGTAGTCTAAATATGTTTGAGTGGTAAGTAAGAAAAGTCTGTAATTAAGAGTTCTCAAGGCAGCTGAGAGTCTATGGGCTGGATTTACTAAGTGTGAGGTGGCAATTTCAAAGATGCTCTGAAAGAAAGTGGAAAATTCAGCAATTTATGAACAAAGATCCAGATACAATCTTCTAATAGCAGGAATTAGCGAGTCAAAAATGAACAGACCCCATGAAATACAGTGTAAGGATGGGGACAGGACAAAATATGTGTGATCCCTGGATAATTTTTATGGAGGAACACATGATGCAACCACAGGACGGTGTCCTTATTAAAAGCTGTTCCACAGAAGAAAAAACACAAAACATAATTTGCCATAAGATCCTGACCTGTCCATAACCTATGAACTTAGTGCTACTGTGCCACACATGTAAATGCCTGTCTCTGTTTATAGCTGTAATCTTTTTATCTTTTTTTTTTTTTTAAACTTCAGTTTTCATTGTGAGATGATAAAATGTAACTAAAACCTAAAACACTGTAAACTGTTCAACTCCGTGTACGTATTAACTTGGCTGCCTGTGATACCTTTTGTAATTGCAAAGTTTTGGCACTGAGTGCATCGCTTTGAGCCATTTATTTGCACCAGTTATGCTCTGGATCTGATGACATCTTCCCCTAAATGGAGCCTCCTCAATGCAGCTGTCACAGCCACATCAGGAGGAACCTAGTCTCCTAGGTTGGGACTAGGTTCCTCCAAGTCCTTGTCTAAAAAATGAAATCAACAGATTACGCAAGCATCTTTTTAAAACTTACTGATTTGATAGTAATACATTAAAAACACTTTCTGAGGCATTAAGGGGTGACCATGTGATGCAGTCTGTCAGGTAACCAGCTCTCAACTCTGGTATCCTGACCTCCACATGGCAGCCAGTTCTCACTTCCAAACCCTGGCACATCATGTATTAGCCTTTCACACATCCATCTGCACTGTAGTTCTAGTAGTTGCAACGGTCAAAGTGTTGTAACTGCTAGAACTCATTTGCACTTAAAAAAACTCTTTGAATGTAACACAGGGGGTGTTACGTTATCAACACCCCCTGTGTAATTATGTAATTAAAACCAAGCACATCTATGTCACAATCCAGTGAGAAAGCACAAGCCGTGCAAATGCACAGTCTTGATGGGTTCATGTGTGATAAATGGCAAAATTAATAATACTGTTTACTTCTAATTTGTATAAGATAATTGTAGCTGAAGCTATACTGTGTTTAGTCATTGAGAACTGTGTCTCCAGCTGGACTGCCTATTTCATGCTTCACTGGTACCTAAAGCAACACATCCACACAAACACGCCTCCTTGCAATGTTCAGTGCAGGGCTGAATCAATCCTGAAAACTTGCTATGTTCTAAAAGTGATGGAAATTCCTACAGATATTTGATGTTATTAAAATTGTGCAAAACCAATTAAGCTCACACAAGCATTGATAGCAGACCTGTAGGTGAAGATGGTTTGTGTATCATATATATCTCATATCGCAATATATGAGAACTGTTGCTGAATACTGTCCTGTGTATTTCAAACAAAATACCCGCTATTAAATGTGCTGTATCAGTCTGTACAGTTTTTGTTATGCCCTTAGTGAATGATTTGATTTGATATCTTAGTTTATGTTTTGTAACAATTTGTTTATGTTTTGTAACAATGGTCGTCTAGCAGAAGTGCATGCTGGGAGATTGAAAGCAGATTGGCCGTGCACCTCAGCCACAGTCATGTAAGCGACTGTTTACACTGTCTACACTTCATGCATTAGGCTGTTCTTTTCCCCTCATTTGTAAGGATTGTCTACTATCCACAGTTTACTTTGCGTTTCATTCCTGCTTCCCTTTCATTACCTTGATTGTGTTTTATCATGTAAGTTATGTGGCTAGGCTTGTTGAGCTGTCTTATTTATGTAGCGCCGCTCTAGTGTATTTGACCATACTGAGAGCTGGCTAACCTGAGCTCTTTTAAATCTTTAGAGAACCTGGGGGTTTTTCTCATGAATTTTACCGAATGTCCCTTTAAACAACCAGAGTTTACCTTGTGAATCACTTATTAAATGTAACACTTAAAATATTAAATGGACAAAAATCACACCAGGTAATTGAAAAATATACTGAACATTTACTTAACAAATGAATTATTTACATCTTTTCTTTACAGTCTTTTTACTTTTCAGCTTTGTTCAAACCAAATATGCATTCAGCACTAAATAAAAATGTCAAACTTAAATCCTATGGGCCCCAATAATTTAACTACAGCCGGCAATAAAATAGAATAAAATAATACTCAGTCCCAATCGTTGCAGGCCTGATCGCTGCTCGGGACGCTGTAGCCTTACCGGTACCTTTTTTGATGGAGTCAACCACTCACACAGTCATGGACGGCAGGAAAGCTGATGAGAAAAGGTAATCCACTTGGATGAAGAGGGGGTTTCCGCAGCAGACGATGCAGGCGCAGTCCTCTCACGCAGCTGTCCGGCTCCGGCGGCTCTCTGTCCTCGTCGTCAGCTCGCAGCTTCGCGCAGGTTCGGCTAATTGAGTTCGCGGGTTGCTAGCTTCTCAGCCAGGCACAGGGGAAAGCACTAGCCACTGTATTAGCGGCTCACTCCGCTAAAGTTCGTCTTCGGGTGAATTTTCCACTCACAATCACCACCTCCACCACCACTCAGGTCCTGTTAAAGTGTCCTTGTCGGGGAAAAAAATCCTCATATTGTTTTTCCCGTCAAAAGTAAGTGCTATTCATTTATGCAACTTATGATTGTACTGCTGTCCTTCTTGGCCAGGACACTCCTGTAAAAGACATTTTTAATTTCAAGAGCTTTATTTTTCCTGGTTAAATAAATAAAGTTAATTCCATATATGGGGTTATTTTAAATGTATTTATTTATTGTATTTTTGTGTAATTCCTGCTTTAAATGTTATATATTTTTTCACATTACAGCTGCTCTGTAGAATTTTATTGTAATGCACATAAGAAGATGGGCAATCTTTCTAAATTTGAAATAAGTCACAGAGGGATTCTTGTGATAAGTCTCAAAATGGAGGCGTTTAACTTTTTGTGATGCGAGACCTGAAGACGCAGAAACCTGAGAGGCTGGGAATGAAACCTGTGGTCGTGCAAGGTAAGTAACAGCTGTGGGTGGTGGGACTGGTTCATAAGTCACCCCTTAGGATTTTGTAATAGTTCAAAGAGGCATGATTGCCTTTAGCCCTAGAACGCGAACAACCTGTGATTTTCACCTACATAAAAGGAGAGGGATAGTGTTAGCAAACTCATGTTACTGTTCTAGGGGTAATGACAAGTCTGTCAGCTATCAGTCTGTATCAGCTGCTATGCTTTACCTCTGCTAATTTAGTGACTGAACTTCTCTACTGCAGTTTTTATGGCTTTTGGATATTTTTTTTTATGTGATTATCTCACAGATGACACGAATTGCTGAGGTAGAGCCCATTCAAGAAGCTTGTGTTCAGGTGGTGAGGGAAATGCTTGTATTTTGTTAGTCTCTGGACCAGAATAAAAGGAAAAAAATAAAAGGACAAAACAAAACAAAAACCAACCAGAGTTGGAATGAATTCTTCAAAAAGACAAAAAGTGGTGACTGAATGTCGGGATTTTCCAAGCAAGTGTCGCAGTGTTTTTAACCAAGCCTGCTAACATTACTGCAAACCTGTCTTCACAAGAAAGAGAAAAAAACAGCCCTAAAAGTTTCTTCCCACCTACTGTGGGGGGCAGAACATTTTTCAGTGACCTATTATGTTGCACAATTAGTAAGATGATGTTAAATAAAAAAAAAATGACGAAGCATTAAAGTGGATTGTAAAATTGCAAAAAGTCAACATTTTCTAATGAAAAGATGTTGCTTTTTGAAGCCAGCATCTTCAAGACTTCAAGACTTTATTTGCCATTTGTACTCATACGCAAGGTTTAGGTACATTGGAATTTTTTGTGCAGAGCTTTCGGAGTAGGAGTGTGAAGAAGGAAGTAAGATTTAGAAAAAAAATAAAAAATAAAATAAAATAATTTAAAACAAAATAAAATAAACAAACTAGAGATAAAATAGAAAAGACAAAATATATAGAATAAATTAACTAGGCTAAATATTTACATCTATATATACACACATATACATACATACATATATATATATATATATATACACATATATACATACATATATATACACACACGCACATATATATATATATATATATACACTCATATACATACACACATACATATGTGTGAGAAGTATTGCACAGTGGATTTTTGGCTGTGAACAGTCCTTTACTCTTCCATCAGTCTGATCGTGGCAGGGAAGAAGCTTTTCCAGGACGAACCTTCCAGCAGAACCAGGTTCAGGGACGGGCACTCATCTAGGCTGAGGGCGGGAGACAAAACAAAAGACACACTCTGGAAGAGAGCCAGAGATAATAATAATAATAATAAAATAACGATTAAATGCAGAGCGGGGTATAAACAGTGCTAAAAGAGGTGAGTAAAGAGGAAACACTCAGTGCATTGTGGGAACCCCCCAGCAGCCTAGGCCTATTGGAGCAGAACTTGGTGAGGGTTCAGGGTCACCTGATCCAGCTCTAACTATAAGCTTTATCAAAAGGGAAACTTTTAAGCTTAATCTTAAAAATAGGATTTTTGTGGTCTTAAAGTCATCATTTAGCTGTACAGTCATATCCTTACTGCTTTCATTCACTTTTAAATGATCATTTTTGGAGGAAGATGCTCTAAAAAGCCTCTTTAAACTATCTGCAGACACACAGTTACAAAAGGACTCATGGAGAAACTCTTTACCAACAAAAGGGCCTCATGGGGTGGTGGAGACCAAAAATGGAGCTAAAAGAGAATAGTTATTGGATCAGGTGGGCACAAACATGATTCATTATTTGCTTTATTAATTTGACATGTCAGTGTTGTCTTTAAGCATTTATCCATCCATCCATCCATCCATTTTCTTTCACTTATCCGGGGCCTGGTCGCAGGGGCAGGAGCCTAAGCAGAGAAGCCCAGACTTCCCTCTTTCCAGCCACCTCCACCAGCTCATCAGGAGGGACCCCAAGGACCCCATGTCTATCTTCCCAGTGGGACAAACCTTACCCAAGAGGCGGCCAGGAGGCATCCTAATCAGATGCCCGAGCCACCTCAACTGGCTCCTTTCGATGTGGAGGAGCAGCGGCTCTACTCTGAGCTCCTCCCTGATGGCCATACTCCTCACCTTATCCCTAAGGGAGAGACCAGCGACCCTTCAAAGGAAACTCATTTCCGCCGCTTGTATTTGCAATCTTATTCTTTTGGTCACTACCCAAAGCTCGCGACCTTACGTAAGGGAACGTAGATTGACTGGTAAATCGACAACTTCACTTTTATGCTTAGCTCCCTCTTCACCACGACAGACCGGTGCAGCGTCGGCATTACTGCAGAAGCAGCCCAGATCCGTCTGTTGATCTCCCACTCCCTTCTCCCATCACTCGTGAATAAGACCCCGTGATACTTAAACTCGTCCACTTGGGGCAAAAACTCGTCCCTGAGCCAGAGAGTGCAATCCACCCTTTTCCGGCTGAGGACCATGCCCTCGGACTTAGAGGTGCTGATTCCCATGCCAGCCACTTCCCACTCGGCTGCAAACCCTTCCACTGCGAGCTGGAAGCCACCACTTGACGACGCCAACAGGACTGCGTCATCCGCAAGAAGCAGAGGCGAAACCCTGAGGCCACCAAGGAAGAAGCCTTCCGCCACCTGGCTACGCCTAGAAATTCTGTCCATAAAAGTTATGAACCGAATCGGTGACTAAGGGCAGCTCTGACGAAGTCCAACACCCACAGAAAATGAATCCGACTTATTACCGGCTATACAGACCAAGCTCTCACTGCGGTTGTACAGAGACTGAATGGCCTGCAACAACAGACCAGAC
>VUQK01040388.1:0-12516 GCA_015106715.1 Bujurquina vittata
CTGATCTGAGCGAGCGGGAAGGGGCGTGTGGGTGCAGTAACTCAGAGAGGTACGCTGGAGCAAGGCCATTTAAAGACTTAAAAACAAATAAAAGAATTTTAAAATGAACTCTAAAATAGCTCTAAAAATGTTATTACCAAAAGCATACCAGCATGAATACACAAAGACCAAACAGATAAAAGTACCACAAAATGATGTGAATCCATAAATTTACATTTAGAGTATACACAGTTATAGAGACTAGTGTAGTTTTATTGTGTTAATGTTTTGTTTTTGTTTTGTTTTCACGTGTTTTTAAAAATTACTTGCTTAGGTTAAGGCAGTGGTTCTCAAATCCAGGCCTCGTAGGCCCCCTTTTTTATCCCAATTTTGATCTTGGTATGTTATAACTGGCATCGTATCACTTTTATGTTCATCAGCGATCATGGGGAATGACAGACACGGCTGCTGAAGGTAGTTTGTACCTGAATCCGTTTAAAGACATCCTGGGAGCCTTCTCTCAGTGATAGTGTTTACTGGGATAAGTAAGAAGTTCAATGCTAACCTTTAATGTGGTTAGAATTTGCTGTCAGTATAATTAAAGAAAAAATTACCAGGCCTAAATTTCATATGTATTTTAAAACTTTTTTTTTCTCAAGCAAAAAGAAGATTGTCTGGAGAAAAATGAATCCAACAAACTTAATTTAGGTGAGGGAACGCTCAGCTGTTTGTTCATTCAGTTGCTCATTATAAGTTAAAATGGTTCCAGTGGTCAGTAGTTCAAGAGTGATCTGTAGAAAAAATATTTAACCATTAAATTAATTAAAAATGAATAATTTATATTGTAGTATTCACATTAGGTCAATTAGAAAATATTTTTTTCATGCATCATAAGAAAACTGTGCACAATTTGTAGATGCGGCGTCTGATCACACGGGGTGAGTGGCAGTCAGATGCTCAGGAGACCATGAAGACAGGTTCATCCACCAATAACAACGACGAGGAGAAGTCCAGACAGTTAGAGCGAGAGAACAAGGAGCTGCAGAAGATCATCCAGGAGGTCAGCCAGGCCCTTTTTCTTACCCATACAGTTGCCTTCATTCAAGCTCTTCCTTAATATTTAACAAGCTGGTCTTAAAGTACTTTATTTTAACTTCCCCTCAGAAAGAAGAGCGTGTGTCAGAGCTGAGAATCCAGCTGTCAGAGAGACAGGCCCTGCGATCAAGGAGAAGAGCATCCACCATCACTAATCAGAACCACAGCCCCCCTCCCCTTGACATCACCCGGAGTGACCCCAGGTCCTTGGCCCCTCCTCCAGGATACCCGGCACCCACCTCTGACCCCCACCCTGTTCCGCCATCCTTCACCAATTCGTCCAGCCTGTACCAGCCAGACAGCAAGATCAGCCGAAATAACTGCCACACCAGCCGGCTTCAGCTGCTCTACAAGTAAGAGTGTCAGGACGAGGCTGGTAATGACAAACACAAGTCTGAATAACAAATCAGCATCTGTAGGTCCATATGGGGATAGAACACAAAACGATAAAGGTCTTTCCCACAGACACAAATAAATGCAGCAAAACAGGTTCCAGTCAGGGACCCAGTCAGTCAAAAAGACTAGCTAGAGCACACACACAAACACACACACATGCACGCACACACACACACACACACACACACACACAGTATAAGCCTATGTTCTTTTTCATTTGATTCCTGCATGAGCACTGTCACATTTCTTTGAATGTCCCCTGGTTTAGAGGTTAGCTTACTTCTACAGCCTGAAAACCATGCTGAGTAGGGCGGCTGTAGCTCCGGAGGTAGAGTGGGTCGTCCACCACTCGGAAGGTTGGTGGGTGGTGGTTTGATCCTCTAGTCTGCATGTCAAAGTACCCTTGGGCAAGATGCTGAACCCCGCGTAGCCCCCGATGCGTCCATCAGAGTGTGACTGTGTGAACGTTAGGTTAAAAGCATAGAAAGAAGCGCTCATATGAATGTGTGTGTGAACAGGTGAATGAGGCTTATAGTAGGAAGTGCTTTGAGTGTTCAAACACAATAGAAAAGTGCTATATGCATACCAGTCCAGTGTCTTCTAAACAAATTTTGAATGCTCGATTTATTTCCTGATTTATTGATCTGGATAAATTTCTTGTCTGCTGAAGTCAGTGTCCAAATTTATAACTAGTCAGTACCTCAATTTAAACATGTGGTAGTCACGTGGACAGGGTGGCATAGGATGCAGTCAAATACAGTTTCAGTCCATCTCTGGTGCTCACTGTTTGGTGATGTTACAGTCAGGTCCAGTTCAGGTCCTGTGCTCTTAGTGCACTGCAGACTTTCCTCTTGAAACATTATTAAGGCTTAAAATTATGGTTGAGGCTGCTTCAGCTTCCAGGTGTTAACACAGGTGTCGTTAGCTGGCCACCTCTGATAATTAACATTATGGATTTGGACCTCTTGATGTTGTCTCCGTGCCTTTTAGGGGATTTTTTAATTATATTATCTTATAAATATTATCGCTTACTGTGCAGTTAATTGTCTATCCAAGGAATCTGTCCTCCAGTTTTGGTGAGTCAAAGTTTAGTATAACATTAGTATGTTGCTTAGTGCTAATTAGCAGGTATCGGTGTCTGTGCAGTGCACCCACATAGTTGCTGGTTCCAGTTTGATAACCAGGCTTGCTAGACCGATGACCCCCCCTTTTTTTCTCCAAATGATCTGGCAAGTCATTTATCGTATCTGTATATTAGAATAAGGCCTTCTAATGTGTTTAGATAGTGATTTAAGTGACTGAATAAAACAGATTTTTAGGCTTTTAAAAAAGGCCTTAAAATGTCTTATATAACCTGAATTTGCTGTGGATGTTACATTTGCAGATGTGAAAAACAACTTGGTCCCTTTGTAAATCAGTTATATCGTATCATGAGCATATTTAAAGATGCAGTTACTGTCCAGCACACTAGGGGATGCTAACCTAACATCGGAATTTGTGTTGGCTTCTACTGTTCCACCGGCACGCTTGCAGCAGCATGTAGTAGATCCTGAGAGCACAGGGTGGATGGAAATGGTAAATGATAAATGGACTGGTTCTTATATAGCGCTTTCATACACTACATGAGCACTCAAACACTTTATACAGCTTTATTCGGAGGTCAGTTAACATCTGATGGTAAAAGAGTCATAATATTCACCTTGTTCTTTGATGAATATTTTTTAACAGTTCTGCCAGTTCTTCCAAGCCTTTTTGTGTTTGCAGAAACGCTTAACTGCATTTGCAATCGTAGACTCTTAACTGCAAGCTTTAAGGTGATATGCCTCCCAACTAATTTCATTGCATGTGACACATGCATTGACAATAAATCTATTCTATTCTGTTCTGTAGGGTTTTATATTTTAAAAAAAAAAGGCTTACATATGGCATTTTGCATTTGTCACTGTCAAAATGAGGCCCCGAATGTTGAATTTGCTCATTCAGAATGCAAGTGTGTTGCTAAAATGCATTATTGTACTTAAAGGTTTACTATTTAAATTAGTAAGTTTTTCATTCATTTTAAGGTAATGATGTAAAACAAAGACACACTCGTTCAGTTTGTACTTTTTAATTAGGGCTGCACCTTCATTTTGACTGTAAGAGATAATTCTGGCACACCCAGCCATTAATTTGTTTAATGCGGGGGGGGTCAAGAGGACCAAAGTATGCCAGTCAAAAAGGGATCTAGATGTGGGTGTCATCAGCAGCAATATAATCAATATAATCTGACCTAATAGAAGCTTGATACTATTTAACAGGACCAGTTCTGATCGTTTGTCATGCCAGATTCGCTCCATTGCCAAAGTTACTGAATCCCCTCTAGAGAGGCTAATCACATCGTTTCCTTTAACAAGTTTAGTTTCACCAAGAGTTCACACATTTCCTCCACAGCTATAAACAAAGTTATGTAGAACATCTGAACCACCAGGATGACATCAGATTTCCTCTGCATGGGCTGCTGAAGTATTTCCGTTTTTGTTGTGTTCTCACTTCTGCTTTTTTTTTGGTCTCACTTCCTAATACGACAGCCGTCTCTGGACAGTAAATAAAAATGTCCTTATATTGCTTTAATAGAAATGCTAACAGAGAACTGCATTTTGCTCAGAGCTTTATGTTAATATAAATAGTTTAACTTGGTCTTTAGTGAAATGAGACCACTTATATCTTCAGTACGGGTCAGGGGGCACTATTGTAATAGGAAGGAGGTTATTAATGTATTTCAGTCAAAAAGAAATGGGTTTCATAGCTACATTTATTTCATACTGATGCCAACAGTAATCACATCTTTGCCAATGGTCCTCTCAAAACTATTTCCCAATAGGAAAAAAAACCCTGGAAAAATATTTAAATAAGCCAAATGTGAACTAATGTTTCTGTATTTCAACCAGTTACTTCAATTCTCACATTCAGTTTGGTATTGATGAAATTGCACCATCAGGTTCCCGTCCTTCTGATTTATGTGACCTCAAACCCCATTTTGAGCTTTTTTTTTTGGTGCGGTGTGTTCACAATAAAGATTGTTTCCATCCAGCAGTATGCAGCAGCCCCAAGTGCTCATTTCCATCTTACATGTGGAAACACCTCGAGCTTGGTGGTGCTGGAGTGCCCGACATGCAAACACGAGAATTCATGAAAAGAATTCAGGGGATCGGGCCGGCCGTGGTCAGTTTGCCAAATTTTGCATCTTTTTACAGTTGTGGGGCTCCAGTGGCAGAAACGCTATGGGGGCTTACTTGCCTACACACTGCTTGGCCCGCACATGGTGTCCTCTGAAACAGTATTCACATGATTTTGTTTTATCTGCCACCACAGGGTAAGCTTTAGTCAGGTTAGAGATTCAAAAAACTTCTTTAATTTGCTAATTATCATAACCATAGTTAAAGAGTTACACATTGACAACCTCACACTCTTTTATCACAGTTCCTCACACAGAGAATCATGATTCATATCTCCAATAAGACGTTCAAAAGGGTTTTTTTTTAGCTTTTGAGCAAATACTTATCGCTGCTGTTTTTCTTGTAAGGACGGTCTAAGTCCAAACCTGAGCACCAAATACATGGCTTGATGCTAGAGGTAATCCAGCTGAAATGTTTCATTGCCTCTGTACATAATTTTCAATTGGTTGATTCCCAAATTTTTCAAGTGACATTTGACTAGGAAAAAAAAAGAAATTCTCTCCTCTAGCTAGCTTTTCTTGGAGCTTTCAACCACATCTGATTGTCTTCCTCTCAACAAAGAGTTCAGTTTCTGCCTCTCCTTGTGGCTGCTTCTTATTCCACTGAGGATCGAGCTTTTCAGTGTGTTGTCATGTACGTTTCTTTGAGTGCGGTCCATGCTCGTACTCTACACGTGGCAAATATTTGGTGTGATCTCAAGCCTCGTGTTTTCTTTCTGTGGTAGCACAGCTCGTGCCCATGCTAATGAATTAGCACGGGTAAGCGGAATTGTCCAAGGCGCCTCGCCCCCAAATGAAATACAGGATGAGGCGCCGATGTGTAAACCATGCCAACATTGTGCAGTGCTCCTGCTTTCACGGTGATCATGTGTAAATATCTATTGTATGTTTGTGTGTGTTGTAACTGTAGAGTCAGATGTGCAGATGTGATATTCATACACAGACTGTAAATATTGATTATGTAAATAGTTTCAATAGACTACTTGGCAAGTCTTTCATGTGGTGCAGTATTCAAACTATATTTCTATATGCTGTAATATTTAATATGGCAGATTATTTCATTTGCAAAAATGAAAATAAAACTAATTGTTTTTCTCAAAATGTTGTTTGCTCTGTTTATGTGTATATGAGAAAGAACAGAAAAAATATGAAAGAATAAAATATGTTTTTGTTTTTTGCTCTTTTTTTTTTAATATTTACCTACAAGATCATTTCATCAGCAGCAGGTAGACAGCACCCTGTGCAGGTAGACAAAACAGTGAAGGTAAGATATGCATCCAAGAAACTAGATACAAAAACAATACATACACAGGCCAACTACTGCATTCCAACGTTCCTACCCAAAACAAAGACACACACTCCCCCATTCAATTCTCTGGCCAGCTTTTTATGAGTGGCATTCCTGAAGCTTTTCATTCAACTCACACACTGTTCACAGCATTAATCACAAGGAAAACCTGAAGTCTGCAACAAGCATTTTCTCTCTTTCCATGATACCATCAGAGCTCTTCAGCATTTAGTCTTATGGGATGTTTTAGGGACATGTTGAAGTCTATTAAAAACTTACAAATTCAACGCTGCTCTCTGAACAATGATAATAAAAAAGACTAAAGATCACAAAGTGCTGTAAAACGAAAACACAAAGTTAGTACAAAGAGATGCAAAACAGAGTATGCAAGTGTAGCTGCTTTTGTCTCAGTCTGGAGGTCGTTCTCTCTTGTCTGATTATCCCTTCATGCATCACACATGCTCCATGTTCGACCTCTAATCACATTTCACAGCTTTCATTATGTCTGCTTATTTCTGATCTGTTGGCCAAACTCTTACTCTTTATGCAAATTTAGTTTTCCAATTTTTGCAGAATTTTAATTATTTTTGGTATGAATTCATCTTAAGTCACACACACTCGAGCTACGTCCATTTCTATAAAAAATTTAATGTGCACAACTGCCTCGTCAAAATCGAAAAAGAAATCATGATATGGAGAGAGAAAATGAAAAACTAATTATATTCCCACTGCGAGAGAAATAACTTTCCCCTGGTGGTATCTGGCAGCTCTGTAGGCAGCTAGAGGAGAAAGCAGGGGAATTACCAGTTTAGCAGGGAGTTCCCCTCCTCCTTTTAACTCTGTTTAAGTGTTGAGGAACTATTACTCTACTGGAAACTTTTCTCACTGCACAGAGCGCAGAGCCAAGTCATAGTAGCTTATGTAATACCTGGGCTATTATCCATTGTCATTGACATCACAGGAAAAAAAAAGCACCAACCCAAACCCATGTGTAAGATGTCCTGGAATCTTTTTTTTTTTTGTAGTAAAAAGTGCTATGAGTCCTCACCTGTACAAATCAACACTTTGGTTTCTGTGTACCTCTGCTTCTTCAGTCCTCTGTGAGACAGTGTTTCCTAAAGCTGGGGGAGTTATACCAAAAAGAAGGAATCACCCAACACTGTCAAAATTTTTATTCCTGGAAAAAATCAATCAATCAATAAAGCACTCCCAACCCCCACCCAAGCACTTCCTGTAACTGTTTATCCACAGACACACACCACGCAGTCTATACTTTGACATACCACAACTAATCTATTGATACTTTGGTATACCGCGATCAGGTGTTACAATACCTCAAATGGAGATTTTGACATAATAATTGCATAATTATGCCAAAAGATCCACCAGTCAACATGTAACAGAACAGGAATGCTGTACATCAAATGTCCAGCAGATGTTAGCACTCCTAAATGAGGTGTTAAACAGCGCTTTGTGTGATCAAGCTTTTGGTGAATCAGTTGAGCGGAAAGACGCATTCACGGGGCCTTGTCACACCATCACTGATGCAAGGTTCCAAAAACATGAAAAATACAAAATCCCCCCTACAAAAAAAAACAAAAAAACAAAGAAGGAACAAAGTCCAAAATACAAAACCTTGGATAAACAAAAGGGACCGCTCAGAAAGGAGACACTCATAGCTGAGGATAAGGATAGAGGACAAAGGATAAGTGGAAATGCAGACAATATATACACATCAGGGTTAATTAGGGAAGTGAAGACAGCTGGGACCAACAGGTGAACTGAATGAGACAAATGAGACAAGGGGAGGCAACGCAGGACACAAGGCACATGGACCACGAGACTGGCAAAGTGAAACAGGAAGTGAAAGGACAAGGAACAGAAACGCAACTTGACACCACACAGAGAGACAGACACACTGAGGAAAACAGACAGAAAAGACACAAACACAGAGGAACATTAAGGGACAAAACAGGGAGAATCACGCTCTCTAGAGACACGGGAAACTAGGAGAACACAGAAAATATAATTACACAAACTAAAGATGAACCAGGAACAAACAAATGCATTAATGAATCCAAGAAACAATTTAAAATGAACCAGTGATCACAAACACAAAGAAACTAAAAAAGTCCATTAAAATAAGAAACACAACTGAAGAAATATAAAAAATACAAAAAAAAAAAGTGCAGTACAAACTCCTGAAATATGAATTCCAAAAGACTAAGAGCTAAAGCCCCTTACAGAGTCAAACTTGAAAACAGGCTACAGGACCATGACACGCACCAGCAGGTGTGACGTCCCTTTTTTCTTACGGCACCATTCACGAGGATGAGAACGGCGAGCAAACATAGACCATTATACCAGGACAATGCTTCCGTGAGGATTCACCCCCTCAGTGCTGTAAAAATGGTACATAACTGTGGCAATGCCACTATTAGTTCATGAAGTGGCCAATGTGGCGAGCATGAATGGGCCCTAAGGCAGCGACAACAGCCACACTGAAAAGTGTCCTAACCAACTTAATGCTTAACTCACTTTCATCTTTAGTCACTCACAACGCACTCTATTTTGGAGTTTGTTGGAGTCTTCTCTTTCACATCTCCAGTTGCTTCAAAATGTCGCTGCACATCTTTTGACTGGAACACCTGTCTTGGCTTCACTCCACTGGCTGCCGGTGCACTTAAGTATCCATTTTAAGGTTCTTGTATTTGTTTTTAAATCCTTAAATGTTCCTGCTCCACCTTTCTGAACTGATTTGCCCCTACACTCCTGTATAAAAGCTCAGGTCATATGATCAAGTGCTCTTACATATACAGAAATCCCAGAAGCTCAGAGGGGTTTCCACTGCTGCTCCTTTGCAAGTTAGGCAGTCACCTACATTGTTCATTTTTAAAACTCATCTTCTACTCTTTGGCCTCCAGCCAAGCATGAGACACTGATCTTACTTGTTTTAAAGGTATCGACTGTACCTGCTTGTTTTAAATTAACTGTGATCATGAATCAATGAGCAGGCCTCTTGCTCTCACAGGGGTGGCAGTGGCGCAGTGGGTAGGTGCTCACCTCGTAACCGGAGGTTCGCTGGTTTGAGTCCCCATCTGAGCGCATGCTGTCATTTTGTCCCTGGGCAAGACACTTAACCCACAATGCCTAAGTGTGAATGTGATTGGTGGTGGTCGGAAGGGTCGTAGGCGCGAATTGGCAGCCACGCATCTGTCAGACTGCCCGAGGGCAGCTGTGGCTACATTAGTAGCTTACCACCACCGAGTATGATTGAGGTGTGAATGAATGGTTCACGAAACTGTAAAGCTTCTTTGAGTACCATGAAAAGCGCCGTATAAGTCGAAGGCATTATTATTATTATTCACTTCAGTTTTTATGAAGGTCTTTGAGTGCTTAATTTGTAAGCATCTGCCCCACATCACTCTAGAATCTCATCAGTTCACCTACTAACATGGGCTAAGTCCACTTATGCCCATTATTCTTGTCAGGTTGTGCAGCTCTCTTCTGGCTATAGTTGTTATTGCATTAATGTGTCAGTGGATCTTGAACTTTCTGTCCTGTAGGAAACAAGTTCATAATTGGGTTGTTGGACCTACTACAGTATGGTTGTTTTGCCTGCTTCTGTGTTTGCTTACCCTCATCATCTGTTCTGCTCTGTGCAGGAATCCCTGAGAGAGCCGAGAGGAGTACGGACAGGAAGTGTTTTTGTTCACAGAGTGATTTTCATATGGGGCGTGGCCCCGGCCCACAACCAAACCTCTTCTAGTGGAACTGGACTAATTCTTGGCATTTGTGCTAACCTATGTGTAAATTAACTTGTGAACCTTTTCCTCAGTATGTGCCTGAATCTCTTAAACACAACTAATCAGGACAAAAACTAAAGAGCTGATTGCTTACTGATAATGATCTGGTCAGTTTAGTAGCAGGGGGGATCAGTTTTCCTGCACTAGAGGGGGAACAATGAAACAACCCCCAAAACGGGAATGGTTTCACAGGTGGGCCCCACTGACATTTTTCCTTCCTCATCTTTTCTGACTGTTTTTCCTAGTTTTACATCTGGATCGGGTCAGTGTCACTACTGGTAGCATGAGGTGATACCTGGACCCTACAGAGGTTGCACAGGTAGTCCAGCTCCTTCAGGATGCCACGTCAAAGTCTGCAATTGGCAGAATCTGTGCTGTGTCTCCCAGCACTCTTCCACGTGACAGGAAGTTACAGGTAGAGCTGGACAGGGCAGTAGAAGGTCCTAGCCCATTAGCAGGACCTTTAGCTGCTCCTTTGTGTAGTGAGGAACAGGATGAGCACTGCCCGAGCTACAAAATAACCTCCAGCAGGAGACTGGTGTGAATGTCTCTGACTAAACAATCAGAAAGTATTCATGAGGGCCCAACGTCCTCTAATGGGCCCTGTCCTCACTGCCTGACTGGCATTTGCCAGAATACTAATCATGCGTATAGACATACATGGTACTGGTACGGCAACACAACCAGTCAGGACAAACAAGCTTTTTGGCACTTAAATATTCACTGAACCTCTGAAAATTCAGTTTACTTACATGTGAATGTGTTGTGCATTTAAACTATATGTATGTATCATGCATTTGCAACATGAACTGTACCTCCTGTACCTCCTACTTAGGTTCGATTTGTTAATTGTACTTTTGTTTTTTATATAATGTGCTGTGTTGTGTGTTGTTGGATGTGTCTTGAGGCATATGTGAGGACAAACTCCTATCACCTGTGTTGAAATGGCTACAATAAATTTGACCTTGAACTTAAAGCCATTGTTACTGTGTTGATTCAATTCAATTTTATTTCTAACAAACGTACATCAAAATAACTCACTGAATTTAAATGATCGTTTAAATTATGTTGGTTTTATGCATCTAAAATATATCATTTTACAAAGGACGCCTCTACATGGTAGAGCGTTATAGTACTGTTCAGTAGGATTGGTAGTGTATCGGCTTTTTTCTCCATCTCATGAGGATGGAGAGGTGAACTTAAAACAACCTGGTGGAACACAGTGGTCAGTTGGGGGCCAAAACTAAGGTCAGGAACAGATATGCGGGTTTTAGCATATATTTAAAATTCTTAAATAATGAAGGTCTGATACAGCTCTGTTCTGACCCCGGCAGTGTGCCACACTACGGTTAAAGACTACAAAGACTACCAATCCTGTAATAATGTTGAAATGCTTGCAGCGAGTGGCATTAACAACCAGACCACCACAGAGCTCACACAACCTTACTTGTGGTTCCTAGGATACTTAAGAGTAGAATGGGAGGCAGAGCCTTCAGCTTTCAGTCCTCTTCTGTGGAATCAGAGCCCAGTTTGGATTCAGGAGACAGACACCCTCTCTAATTATAAAATTAGGTTTAAAACTTCCCTTTTTGATCAAACCTACACTAAGGGATGGATAATGTGACTCTGAATGTGACCCTTAGTTATGCTGCTATGGGCCCAGGCTGCGCTGTTTCTTTTTCGCTCACCTCTTTTCGCACTGCTTATGCACCATTCTGCATTTACTCATTAGTTACTGTTAATGTCTGCTCTCTTCCACAGTGTGTCTTTTGTCCTGTCTCTCTCCCCTCATCCCCAACCAGTCTCAGCCGATGGCTGCCCCTCCCAGAGCCTGGTTCTGTCAGAGGTTTCTTCCTATTAAAAGGGAGTTTTTCCTTCCCCTGTTGCCAAGTGCTTGCTCATAGGGGGTCATTTTGATTGTTAGATGTTATTTTTTGTTGTGATTTGGTGCAGTGTAAATAAAATTGAACTGAGGACAAAGAAAACACTAACTTATGCAAATGTGTGAAATGCTAAATGTTAATCAATGTACTGTGGTAATGATTCCAATTACAGCGCACACTGATCTGTCCTCTCATTGTTCATAGTGGAAAAGTCATGGAAGTGAAGCAGTTATTTCATTCGATCAAACGCCAATCTATCATGCCTGCATATTGGGAAATTTGTCTCTACAGGCTCGTTAATGAAAAGAATATGCAACATTTTTAATAAAAATATACCAAAATGAAAAAATTGCCGCACACAAAAAAATTGCTATGAAAGTAAAATGATAGTTAACAGATTTAAAATTGCTTTAAATTGAAACAGAAGGTATTCTCTTCACTATGTCATAACTGGCTCTTTTAAATGACCAGAACTGCAGTAAAACATAGTCTGTAACTAGAAAAAGCATTTCCTGATGAAAATGCTACTGTTAATGCAGTACAGCTGAAAAATCGGAGCTGAAATGCTAAGAAATGCTTTGAACCACTTACATGCTCCACAAATCACTTTAAAGTATCATTAACCAATCAGAATGCCCCTACGCGCTTTGATCTGCCAACTGAAAATGCAAGCACTGTGGCGGAGCCCTGTTGAATTTGCCTCGGCGCACCTGTCGAACAAATGCTTCTAAATCAAAATCCGTAGCTTCTATCAAAATTATTTTTGAACTGTGAGCGTCACAAGGACCGGCTCTAAACATTGATGTAATTTTTATTTTCCTGTGTTCACAAATGAAGTCACGGCAGCAGTTTCAA
>VUQK01040393.1:14256-25122 GCA_015106715.1 Bujurquina vittata
AGGCCATATCAGTGGGATTACATGTCTACAGTGGAACCTTAGTGAACGCTGTTCTCTGCCAAAATAAACTGGCACAGGTGGCTTTTCCTGTCAAAGGTGTTTATGTGCATGTTCTCTTCTAGAAATTAATGTGCTGCATCCTATAAATGGGAAAGGCACCTTGTCAAATTTTAAAGCTTAGTGTAATAATGAGCAGCACTATGAACAAGGTATATACTCTGGTGCAATATGTTTGTCCTCTTTTTTTTTTTTGAGTGTCTAAATTATGATAGTTTAAATGTATCTACTATAAAGCACTCTCAAAAAACAGCTCACAAGGGAAAGAGGGGTCAATTACATGGTTGTAATTTTCAACAGTGTTCAGCAGTGTGCTGCATCATTTAGTTTCACTGTCAGCTGTAAATGTGGCTCTTTGGATTAAATGATTTCTAGCGGAAAGCAGCGTGAAAGCAATGAATATACCTTTTTCCTCATACTGCTGCATTGAATTTACACAGCATTTTAAAAAATGTCACTGTGACAGTAAATCGAGTTGTAAAGGGAAAGTGTTTTTGGACACAACAATAAAATGATGATTAGTGAGTCTCAGTCTCAAATCTCGATTTACTGCTCATTACTGGGAAACACTGTTTGGCTTTCATTGTTCAGGGAGTTGTAAAAGAGTGAATTAGAAGTTTTGGACACTGTGTAGACAGGCAAAAGCTGCTTCGCATTTCTAGTCACTGACCATCAATTTTCCAGTGCAAATGAAAACTGCTGCTGGCTGATTTTTTTTTCTTTTCATCTCTGCTGGCTACTTAGCACTTAGTCATCAGCACTTTTAAAAAAATAAAGGTCTTTAGTGAGCCCCTGGCTTTTGCATTAAAAATATCACACTGTTTTTATGTTTGTTCCCTTCAGAAGACACAAAAGCCACAGAACCTGCACAGAATTTGCAACCAGATTAGTGAGTATCTCTCTTCTGTGCCTCTTTAATTGGACATTTGCCCCATAAATAATAATAAATAATAATCTAGATGGTATTGTAATGTCATCCTGTTGAGATTTCCCTCCAATTTCATTTCCTACCTCTGTTCACAGCCCAGTGGTCTCCGGTTCTTTGTCCT
This sequence comes from Bujurquina vittata, assembly GCA_015106715.1. Taxonomy (NCBI): domain Eukaryota; kingdom Metazoa; phylum Chordata; class Actinopteri; order Cichliformes; family Cichlidae; genus Bujurquina; species Bujurquina vittata. The sequence continues at coordinate 15,363 of VUQK01040393.1, forward strand.
CAGTCGCTAACAAATGGGGCCCTTTGCTTGAATATTTTGGTGTGTTTGCACATTGCAACTACAGGAGCTACTCATCCATATTTTCCAGTGGTATGGTGCAGGCCTGCTACACACACAGATATTCTAACAGAGTGCATAAGACATGCAACAACAAAAAAATATTAAACCTGCTTTATCTGTACTGCCTGGTGGACATCCAGCCAGCTGTGAATATCTAAATAGCGGCTATTTTTGCCATTTTGTATCAGCTTGATTAAAAAAACAGTGCTAACCGTTTAAAATGTAATTAAACTGAGGCTGTCATTTTGCAGCTATTCTTGTCAGTGCCAGTTGGTATTGGCCAGGTGTATGGCTGTGACAGTCCTTGGACAGGAGGTCTCATCCTTCTGTCTGTGCCACTGCTCAACAGCTATTTGTTTTCATGCCATGTTGGGCTCTGATGCTGGCATGTTTACTGGTTAAAGTCTCAAAACAATTTGCATAGAAATATGCATAATGCCTGAGCTTCTCGAATGAGCTCTGGCTCTTCAAATGGCACTGTGGAACATTTCTTTAAATAATGCACATGCTCAATTTTCAGATGTTATGTAGTGCGCTATCATGCATTTCCATTGGAGGTGTGTTCTATGTTATAACATGGGAGATCCACCTACTGGCTCCACTGCAGCAACCTCAACTCTGATGTCTGAGTTAAGTTAGAAACTTTCCTCCTGAGTCTGTAAACATAACATGCACATCATGTGTCACGCTCTCCTCTCCTATGGCATCCCCTTTCAGCTTGCATTACCAGCCTGCACGTGGCCTTTCTGCCTGTCGACTCTCATCTTTCTCCTCATTTCCTCTGAGATTCCAGCAATCTGCAGACTGCCTCTGTCTGCGGTCTCCTACCCCGAGGTAAATCGCAGCTACCAGAGACAATTAAAGGCCTCGAAGAAAGCTCAGCACAGTCAGCAGAACAGTGGCCAAGAAGAGGCCCTGCTGAAGGAGAACGGAGGACCAAGTGTCCATCTGACTGTAGAGAATTAGCATTTGTCCTGACATTCACCTTTGTGAGCATTTAATCACAGAAAGAGAACGGTGATGGAAATTTTGGCATTTCCACTCTTACATAACTAAATTTGTTATATAATTTGGTACAGTGTGTAGTGACAAATGATTTTTAAGCAGCAAATATTTTCTTCTTCAGTATTTATTCCACCCTGAAGAGGGCAGTGCATTCCAATAAAAGGTATAAAACCAATGCATGTAAATCTAATCACACAGAGGGAACAGGCTGAGCACATCTGCATGTCTATCGGCGTTTCAGCTGTAGCATATTTTATTAAAAACCTAACTTTGCAAACCACAATATTGTCGTCGTGCCGTTCAATTATAATTAGTACAAACCAAAAACTGGAGAGGGGGATGGGGGGAATTTTCTCTCCTCGACAGCACAACTGTAGTGGCTGTTGGTAGAGGATTTAAAATGCAGCAGAATGTTTTCAGCTATGCAGAAAATGAGCTGTAGGGGAGATTTCATAAAGTGCTCCCCCCAGCAAAAAAACACCTCCTGCACTGCCAGGCATAATCCATCACCGCCTTCTGTACTCCACTCTTAATGTTTTCTCTTATCATTTCTCTTCATCTCTTTGGTAAATTTTACAGCTCTTTGCTTTCCTACTTCTTCTTTTTCTGCATCCTTCTCTTTTTGCTTGTCTCTATTCAAGCATCATCTGTCCTTATATCTCCTTTTGTCCTCAAGCAAGATTTTCATCTCTGTGAAAATGATGCCAGCTCTGTCTGGGTCACTGTCTGTATTCTTGTGTATATTTTGGATATTTATGTGTCCTTATTGCCATCTGCCTGTCTGTATCTGCTGCACTCAAGGCGGATGGCTGTGGTCTAGCCAGTACGACACATAAGAGCCAGTCACACACCCAGACATGTGTGGGAGCTGCAGTACAAGGGGGGAGAAGGTGCGAGACGAGGGAGGGGGACGGAGTTGAAAATAAGAACATCTCATTACTTTGCCTGGTGATAAAATATGGCTTGTTATTACTGTGGTTTGTTTTTTTGTTTTGTTTTTTCAAACTTAATATCTAATAGGCATTTCTCAATTCTGCCCCCATTTGAACACAATACTCACTCAACTCAAAAAGGTGTCTACTTAAACTCTGGAGGCATTACATAAGGAAACTTTCCCTAGTGCCTCCTGTAAGATTTTCCGTGATCCTCCGCAGCCCGTAAGTACACCAGACCTCAGACAATATATTTTTCGGTGGCCTTTCACACGATGTCGATTCATCCAGTGACATTTTAAAGGACAAGGTGGCAGTGTCACGATGTGAGATGAAGTTGGCGTTACTTCCTCCCGTGCCTGTGCCGCTGTGCTCTCGGCAGCATGATTCACCTTCCTGCAGCCCCTGCCGGCAGCACCCAACACTCCCACAGGGAAAAATGAGACAGGGTTGAAACCTTAGTATGAATGCGACAAAAAAGATATATATAAATCAGTGGTTCCATCTCCATACCAGGTGTCTACTATGCTGTCAGTTAAGAATAGCATGTCTCGTATAGAAATCTAGGCCAAAGTCTTTCATAACTATAGTTACATTATCCACTTGTGCTTATTTGGAACTAAAGGGAAAGACAATAACAACTCTTTCAAGTGCACAGAGGAAGATTTTGGTGGTGGAAATCAGTTAAATATGTTGTATTTTTCTCTTTTGTTTCATGGATATCTTATTAGTTTAGTGATAACAGGAATTCAAGTGATCCAATCTGAGGCTGTTGCATTTTGTGGATTTGCATTGCCCCTTTAAATAACTATCAGCCTATGAGGTTAAATAAGCCTGCATCCTTCTGTCTAAAACACAGGACACAGTTTCCATGGAAGATTTCTGGAGAAGACGCAACAGCATTTTAGGCCATGGAAATCCGTTGTTAAATACTTTAAGAAGAAATAAAGTACACACTAAGTACAGCTCAACAGATAACTCAATGAATAGAAAGAACACAACAGGAGGTTGAGCACACAACACTGGGGAGGGCTCCAATGTTAAGTGCTAGAGTGGAGGTGGTGTGTCTGTCAGTCCAAACTGTCAGCGGTCTGTTTATGAAGTCCAGTATCAGACTGCTAAGTTTGCTCATTAGTTTCATGTGGGAATCCGATCGGGCTTGGTGTCTACTTTTGTCTCATTTCTGTCTTTTGAACTGAAAGCATCATTTTTAAGTCTACTGTTATCATGCTTTTGGAGGACAGTGTGTGTGTGCCATAACGGCATGTCATAAACACAGCTTAATGCATTTCATGGTGTATGGTGCACTAAGTTCAAATGATTTTAAACTGGTTTCTTGAACCAGTCTGAGATTATTTGAGTTCACTGTACTCAAATGGCCATGTGGTGGAACGTGAGATTTGCATTGTGGACAAATCTGCAGCAACTGTGCAATGCTGTCATTACACTAGGGACCAAAATCTCTGAGGAATGTTTCCAGCACCTTCTTGAGTCTGTGGCATGAACAATTAAGGTCACTCTAAAGACAGAAGGGGGCCAACCCCAGCACTAGTTAATGAAGTGCTTATGTGTAATCCCATGAAGAGAGTTTGAGACAATATTAAACAGGCAATGGTGTGAATTAGGTACTCTAGCTATTGCTTTAATCTACTCACACACATTATGGAATAAATAAGGGATGGATAACTTGCTACTATCTATACAGTATAGACATTCGAACTTGACTCTATACCTATATGGTATATATATATGGTATACAATAAAACAAAACAGTATACAGCATGCTTTGATTCAGCAGTGGGTATGATTGATGTTTAAGTACAGAGTGTTCATCAGATGACAGCCTGTGGAAAAATAATTTTAAGTTCATGCATTTGATTACAAACAACAAAAACCATTATGTACCCTGCAGGGGAAAACAGCAGCCCAGACAAAGAGAGAAGCGAGTGAACATTCAGTACAGCAACTACAGAACATGCGAGAACAGCAAGCACCACCACAGGAACACCAGGCCCCATGCAAGCTGTCCGCCTTCTCGCCACCTAACAATAACAGTGTTACTGCTGCTTGGTTCTTTAATTAGCATTATTTTCTCCGAGACTGACAGGCACCTTTGAATGTGTCTGTGTGAGAAAGACAGAGTGTGAATGTGTGAAAAACAGCACTAAACACACTGACTGTTCCCGTGGGCAGGAGTTATGAATGCTGGCTGTTCTGATTCACTCTCTCCTGCTCAGTCTGTGAATAGTATGTATGAGCTGCTATCTGGTGCATGACGCTCCTGGCTCAACATGTTCAAACCAAATTTGTCTGCTGCTTCCTGTGAGACGAAGGGAGAATCCTGAGGAAATTCCATCCCCCATTGGATGTAGGAAGCATCGCAGAAGAGGAAGCACTGCCATGTATGTATACGCTCCCTGTGACACCAATTCCATATCCATGACTGCAGTAGACAGTGTGTCGTAATCCCGTAGTATGTGTAGTACAATCCTAAAATAGAAACACATTTTTTTTTCTTCAATGGGAGTAAAAAAATGCCATTTCAACAGATGACATGCTGAATTTCATCAAAAGCGGGGCCTTTGTGTAGTCATCAGCACATGTCATCATGTACATCATTCATCCATGGCCGGTAGGGGAGGGGCATTTACTTCCTACCACAGACTTATGCTTAATTTAGTAATTACACTCAAAAATTGGCTCAGATATACACAGAAGACATGCCAGTAGAACCATATTGTTAGTTTTCAAAAGCAGTAGACATAGATCTTTCTTTGAGGGAATTTCACTAACAAGCATTTGTCTTCCTTTCATTCTAGATCATAAGAGAACTGTGGCCCAGATAAATATCCAAGTCATCCCATGATATAATGCATATACAGCCCACCATTCACTTCCATTTGGGTTAAGAGAAAATATTAAAAAGTTTTAAAAAAACTTACTTCTTCAGTGACACTGGGAATAAGTTCAAATCTGGGAACATGACCTCTCCTGTTTTTGCTTGTTTTGTTGGCAGTTACTAAATTCTCTCATGCAATATTATTGTTGCATTTACATGCTTTCAGAACGCAACATCTTTCACTCAGACTCTGATAAAATGCTTTTAAAGATACAAGGTTAGAACAGAGGAGCTGTGACTGTCAATCCAAACTGTCTCGAGTGTGTTACTCAGGCCCACAGTGCCAAGTTGGCCAGTTTCTTGGTATTGAAATCAACAAACAGCACTCTGGTGTAAGTGTTGTTTTTAGTGTGTGTGTGTGTGTGTGTATGTGTGTATGTTTGTGTGTGTGTCTGTGTGTGTGTGTGTGTATTTGGGCTGTAGAAATGGGCTTCTCTGTGGATTTTTTTTTTGGCTGTGAATACAAACTGGTGAGGGTCCAGGCTGGCTTTAGTTGTAGTCTTTGATGTACTTGAGAACCAGCCTGTCGACACATTTCATTAGAATGGATTGTGCACCACAGGGGCAGCAGTCCTTTAGACTCTGCAGGCTTTTAGGGATGATTGGTGATTTATTTCAAGCAAGTGGGAACACATTTCAGTGACAGTGATATGTTGAAAATGTATGTAACACCACCAGCTAGCTGACTGATTCAGGTAATATCTTAAATTTTCACAAGATATTTCAACACCTACCGACCACAAGGGTGTTTTTTTTAACACGTTCACTTACATAACTCAAAGCTGTCTTATTCTTCTACAGCTGTTTGCTGGTAGCTTGTAAGTGCTTTACTTGCATAGTTTTATTGTCAGCAGGACAATACACAATTCAAATGCAGTGCTGCATGAGCTAATGCACGCTAATGAGTAACTGCACAATCTAATCCATTTGATAAATATTACCAGATGCAGGACGCCTTTTAAAACTTTACTTTGGGATAAATTCTGTAAATATTTTGTCTTTGTCTATTATTAGATTTGACTGGTGATTATATGCATACATTAGTATACTTTGGTGACCACTGAGACTAAAGGTATCTTAGATAATCCTTCAAAATTACTGCTTGAATAAGTGCATGGTGGTGTTCTGAAGATGGCTAGACTTGTAGAAGGATTTTGATACCTAAGCTCCTGACCTTTTAATCAAATTCCATCAACAGTGTTTGTTTTTGTTTTTTGTTTTTCAAAATAAACTCGGGCTCTTGGTCACTTAAAATCTTGAAGGTAATCTTGAAGGTTTTGCAGTTTATCTTTTGAATTATGGTCAATTTTAAAATACATACCCTTTATATAGACTATGAGGAGCTAGGGATATGATAGAATGCAATCCAGTGAAACAAGTTAGAGTTCAGTACACCTCCACCATCCACAACTGCCTCAATAAGAATCATCACCTATGCTGGCAACAAAAGCTATGGGGGGTTAAGACTCACACAATTGGACTTTATGACAGACATCAAACCTCATACAGACTGCAGCAAATGAAGTACAATCAGCACTTTATCTTCAGTAGGTTTCTTGATGAGTTTTACGTCTAATTGACAGTCTTTACTTTCGTACATTGGTACTTACATTAACTACAGAATCTCCGTACATTTCAATTGGATTACATTCCATGTATAAACTTGAATGATCTTTACCTTGCAGTCTAAGGTGCCCTGGAATGTCTGGTGTAGTGATTTAAAAATTAAATATATATATACATGATGTATACATATCATTGTTTTGAACTGAATTGAATCCAGCTAAAATAGACTGTAATGGGACTTGTGCATTATTGCATTATTATTGGGTACTTCAGAAGAGATTATTCTAAAAAATTACTCAAAAATAAACATAAGGAAGATGTAGTTCCTTTATCTGCATCCTCTCATCCACAGAAAAATGTATGTCTTAAAAAGCGTGGGCTTAAATACAAAATGTCACTTGAGGACAGGGGCTCCATCACTGAACAGGTTATGGTCTGTCTGGAGTTTGTCTGGGCAGACAGCAGTTATTTTTCATAACTGTGCCTGTTCTGTCTGTGAAAAAGGACTCGGTGTACCGAGTCGTGACTGCTCAAAGCTGCCTTCAAGAACTCCGGAAACAAGTCTCGAGATGGAAAAGGGAGGCTGCAACATCCGCGTGATCATCGCCGGAGCGCCAATGGCTTTACACCGAACGCGCTGAGGACACCGGCATCCCCTGCCGCGCGTGAGGAAATGGGCGTGTCCGGGGAAAGCTCGGTCACTGAGCGTGGGCGGGTGAGTGGATAGTGAAAAGGAGCCGCCGCGCCGGTATTTAACAGAGAACCGAGGAGAGCTCAAACAGGACGAAGCGCAAGCAGACAAAGCGGAGCGATTTCAGCACCAGCCCCAGGCGGACAGCGACACACGTAGCACCACAGCATCATCATGGTTCTCATCTGGACCCAGTTCGGTGTGAAGCACAAAAATGTCAATGTCAAGTGCAAAGTGCGAGTTATGCACAGAGGTGACAGCTCCGGCTCATCATCATCAGCGGTAAGTACATATTTGAGGAAGTTTTTCAGCTGTTTATTTGTGTGTGGAGTGGGTGAAGATGAACATAGAGTGCTAACAGTCTGTATAAATAATATTATAGAACTAAATACTGTGTAAGAATACGGCATGTTACTGAAGCGCCGGATTCATTCACATGTAAGAATTACCGATACCGGTTCAGCCAATCGCTGCAAAGTAGCTCGGTCGTTGGAGGGGAGGGGGAGAATCTTTTGCTTCTTATATGACTTCCCCCATTCCGTTGGGCTGTGCATGAGCCTATGAAATTCATGGATATGTAGCCGCACATGCAGCAGCACGGAGATAAGGGTGTTTCCCCACAGAGACTTTCTGCTGGGATTGGGGGGTGATTTTCTGCACATTATTAGATACGGTGTAGCAGTTTTTGTGGAAGATATTTTATGCATCTGCAATTCTGTTTAATATTCTAGAAGAGTGATGTTTTCATTTGCATGCTTATTCGCTCCCATCTGACAAGACTTGAGATCCAACAATAACGCAAGCTAATGTTTAAAGATGAGGAAATGGTACTAATGTGATGTTTTTGTGTCTCCACAGGAAAGCACTAAGTCAGAGCAGGACATGCCCTGTCTGCCCATCAAACCTGCAGGCAAAGACTTCTATAAAGTCTTGGGTGTCTCCCCTGAATCCAATGAAGATGAGATCAAGAAAGCCTACAGGAAAATGGCCCTCAAGTTCCACCCAGACAAGAACAGTGATGCCGATGCGGAGGACAAGTTCAAAGAGATCGCAGAAGCCTATGAGATCCTGACTGACCCCAAAAAGAGAAGCATATACGACCAGTTTGGAGAGGAAGGTGAGATAGAGAGCTGACATTGCAGGGATTTCATTTATATAATTTAAATAGCTTCACTAGTAACTGCCATCTGAGTAATTAGTGTAGCATGGGCGGATAGATTAACTATTCATGTCATCATTAAATGCTAAATATTGATGTGTGATGACTCTCCCACTCCCATTAAGTAAGCTCAACATGTGAAACACAGCAGCTGTGAGGCTGATTAGCTATTCAGGGAGAAATGGAAGAGTTTTGATATCATTTTAGAGAATGTGGCATGAAGAGAGCTTAAGAAACGAAAGATTAAAAGATATTCTGCAACAGTTTGACTAAACACTGTTTTCTTTCTGATTTTTAGGTCTTAAAAATGGAGGCAACATTTTCCGCAACAGTTTCCACGGTGACCCCCACTCCACCTTCTCTTCCTTCTTCAATGGCTCTGACCACTTCGACATCTTCTTCGGCAATGAATTCGATGGCGACGATGACCTCTTCAACCCCTTCAGACGGTTCACCTTCAGCCACGTGAGCGGGTCTGCAGGCCCCGAGGGCGGTCTACGAAAAGGCCAGAGGCGGTTGCAGGGTGAAGTGGTGGTGCATGACCTGCTGGTGACCCTGGATGAGGTGATGCACGGCTGCACGAAGCATGTGAAGATCACCCGCAGCCGCCTCAACCCTGACGGACGCAGTCTGCGAACAGAAGAGAAGGTGCTGAACGTGGTGGTGAAGAAAGGCTGGAAATCAGGAACCAAGATCACCTTCCCCAGGGAGGGAGATGAGACCCCCAATAGCACCCCTGCAGACATCACCTTCATCCTCAGGGACAAAGAACACCCTCAGTACAAGAGAGAAGGCTCCAACATCGTCTACACAGCTCAGATCACCCTAAAAGAGGTGAGTTTGACGCATTGTTATCAGGCTCGATACATTATGAAACATTATGACTGGCCTATAAGTAGCTACAACCACTTACACCTACTCAGATAAAGGTTAGAATCTATACACCAGTTCTTGCCCTTTATATAACCGTTGAGTAATGCTCTTTCTTAAATGCCAAAGAAAATCAACTTCTGAAAACCATCGGCAATACATAAGATTGAAGGTCCAATCTCTGCCAAATGCACGGAGGGAGGACAATTTCTTTGATTGCAGTCAGAGAACAGAACATAGTGTTCTGTTATGGGCCACTGAACCCCTTAGCTTACAATGGGCTGACAGACCCCCACAAACAGAACAGCAGCAGCCTGCCAACGCCTCCGTTACCTCATCAGCCCCTGCAGAGTGAAAGAGAGAGAGCAGGAGCTAAATTTAGCTCCCAGTACTGACTGCCCCCACGAATTGCACTTCACCCTCCCTCACTACTATGCTGGCTGCAGACTCCTCTGCTTGTACAAGGCAGGCGGCTTTTTTTTTTTTTTTTGGTTCGCTTTTTCTCTGGCCTTCGCTTCCCCCAACCCACACACACATTAGCAGGGTAGCAGTCCCAGAGAATGACATTTCAAAAAGCT
>VUQK01040393.1:25142-44133 GCA_015106715.1 Bujurquina vittata
GCGCAGAATCCGATGCGTGCTGCAGCCCCCTCCGCTTGTACCAGGCCGGCGGCTTTTTTTTTTTTTTGGCTCGCTCTGTCTCTGGCTCTCGCTTCCACCAACCCACACACAGATTAGCAGGGTAGCAGTCACAGAGAATGACATTTCAAAGAGCTCCTCCATCTTCCTATGGCTCACTTCAGTCACTAAAACACTTAACTCCCACACACAGCCAGTAAATGGAGCAACATTTATAACATCTGTAACACCGGTCTGTTGCATAACACAGAACATAACAGAAAATTGTTCCAGAAAGACAGACACCCCATATTTATCTCTTATGCAACTTGACACTTTTAAAGAGAGTGAATTCCAGTCATAATTAGGCCACTTGAAAAAGCATTATGAAACTTGTTAACAATAGGTCTTCAGGACTAACTCTTTCTCTCTTTTCTTGCCTCCAGGCTCTCTGCGGCTGCACGGTAAATGTTCCAACGCTTGACAACCGGATGATGCCTCTACCTTGCAGTGATGTAATTAAGCCCGGTGCTGTCCGGCGGCTGAGAGGCGAAGGTCTTCCCCTGCCCAAAAGCCCATCCCAGCGGGGCGACTTGGTGGTTGAGTTCCAAGTGGCCTTCCCCGACAGAATCCCACCACAGTCCCGAGAGATCATCAAGCACAGCCTGGCCCAGTGCTAGCCTGCTCTACTGATTCATGGACACAGCTTCACCGTGTGTTGCTATCAGTCCACAAACACAGCCTTGCCTAAGGTGCTATCACAACCAATCACAACCTCTTATTGTGTTTGGAAGCGGCAAGTGGCGCTGAAGTGAGTTGTAGAAAATGCAACTTTTGCGAGGAGGTGACTTTCTGCAGGTGTTCGGCACAACGCGCAACAACTGTGATGCCCCATGAGCAGTGAGTTCTGAGCTGAATAATGGGGTCTTTGGTATCTGAGGGCATCCATTGACTCGATAGCCTTTCTCTTGAGTTCTTTGTACTGTTATACTTGCAAACCTTTCGCAGGATATCAGTGTGCTATTCAAGTCTGTACAGACTTCCTTAAACCTTAATGGTAGAAACATGTAAGGGGAAAAAAACAACTTTAGTATTAGTATTATTATTATCATTAGCATCATCATTATAGTTATATGGTGTTCATATGACTGAACTTTTGCATTGATTTATTACAATAGCAAACATACTTGTGTACAAAGATCTACTTTGTGTACAAAATGCTAAAACACTGTCTCTAAGAGAGATTCATCTGTCAAATGTTCTATTGAATGATTTGAAATGTCTGTATATATTCTGAGCCAGCTGCTGATGTATTATTACTTGATATAGAAATGTTTGAAAGCATGAAAAATAAAGAAAACCGAGAATTTGAATTCTGTTTCCACTCTTCTTTTGGATAAATACACATTTTTAAAAACCGTAAGCTTACATAAAACAAAAAGCGACACTGCAGGAAAAGGGGAAGAAAATGGATGGATGGAATGTCACACTTCAGACTGACAGGATCTGCTGCCATCTAGCGGCCAGTGCTGACATAGCCCTGCAAGCAATAAGGCACACCTGTCGGTCTGTAATCGTAGTCGTCTCAAATAAAGCTAGTTCTCTGAAAACACTGACAACAGTGATGGAGACAAGAGTGATTAAGGACGGCACTCACATGTGGAGACCGCACACATTTGAGATGCAGGATGGCATCAGATAGAAAACGCTAGTCCACAGTGATTAAGAGATCGAGCCACCTGTGCGAGGAGAACCGACGTGTAATCTGAACTGAGCTCAAACTGAGCTAAAATTCACCTTTTCTGTGCACAGGGATGAAATGTCGCAAATAAGTCAAAGCACACCATCCAACCTGACTGAAGCCTACCCTGTGACAAGTTTGACCTTAGTTGTTCTCCTGCTCGTTCCCTGCGTGGTCGCTCTGCTGCTGCTGAACTGCCTCCTGCTGGGTTACAAGTTACTGATCCTGACCAAGAAGAACCGCAGACTGCAGCCAGGGCACACACAAGGGATGTATTTGCGGTCTCCTCAAAGAGTCAGACTGTCCGACGTGGCTTTTCCTTTGCGGCGGGACGGGAGGAGAGCTTATTTGTCGCTATCAGAGCCTGTCCTGCCGCATCCTGTTACTTCTTCAAGGGCTTCATCCAGGGAAAGGATCGGGCTGGATAACAGGATCCGGCTTCTGAGGCCAGATGGTGCCACCGGCTCTCCGAAAGCCCCGAGTACCATCCGGGCCACTTCACCAGAGGCTTGTTTGACCCCGAGACTCGACCTGGCCTCCAGCTCCCGGACCTACAGCCTCAGTAAAGCGGGCTGGCGCAAGAGTGCACCACTTTTCCTGCACGATTCAGAGACTGAAACCAGAGTGAACCTTGTCCCGCCAAACTCTCCTATGGTGAGTTATTTTCCCAAAATCTTGCTCTTGGCAGTGAGATCCAAATACCTCCATCTGTACAACTGGCTTAATTAGCCCGGTTGAGGGCCCCATTACCCATTTTGTTACAGTTCATTGTGCGCACAGTACCTGCATAAAGTACTAATTCAAAGACAAGGTGAAGGCCTGACTGGATTTTCTCATGCGGCCTCAAGATAAGCAGCTCAAAGTACAACTCTCCTCTTGTCCTTATTGTGCTGGTTAGTAACTGGTTTTGTGCTGCATGCTCAAAAGAAACAGTTTCTTTCAAAAACAAATACACCAAAGAAAATTGCAACATAGGGAATTTGGCATTTCTGAGGGCCTCTGGAGTCCAAAGCCTCGGGGAACCATTGATTTGTTGGTAATCCAGTATGCCTCTTGTTGCACGTTTCAAAGTTTGTGCAAATATTTTAGATGTTGATAAAATATATGGCAGTATTTGAGTGTCAGCACATAGAAGAAATAAGTTCTCTAATTGTATCCCAAATGAAGTGTGAAGAGAGCCTTTGTATGTGGTGCAGTTTATCACGTGAACCTGTTTAATACTTGAAAAAACTGTAGATCTGGTTGTGTCTGCAGGACTACAGTAGTTCATGTTCTTATCAATTCCTTTATGTATTCCTTTGTTCACGACAGGAGACAGAATTTGTGGGTCTGATTCGGAGGAGCAGTACTTACGATATGCTGGCAGATGTGAACCCAGGCGTCCCGAGGCGTGGGTTCGACAAAGCGGACATGGAGCCCGGGTACACCATCCTGCCTTCAGAGTCTTCCTGTCTGAACATGTCTGCGGTGGGTCCTGGACTGGACAGCGACTTTGGAGCAAGTGCAGGTGCTTCACTCTCGTTTCACTGTAACAACATACTGTATACATTTGCCATTAATAACTTACACAAACATACACAAAACAGGCTTTATGTACACAATCCATATTCAGACACACTGGTGTTATTTTTATTTTAGCCCAGAAATGATCAAGAAACTGGTCTGTGTGTTTTATGTGTACACTCACTGGTAAATTTGTCCGGTAGACCTGTTCTGCTGCTCAGTAATGCAAATATCTAATCAGCTGGTCACATGGCAGTAACTCTGTGCATGAGCACCAGCATGGGGAAGAAAGGTGATTTGTGACTCTGATCGTGGCATGGTTGTTGGTGCCAGACGGGCTAATCTGAGTATTTCAGAAACTGCTGATCTACTGTGATTTTCTTCTATACAGTTATCTCTAAGGTTTAGAGAATCGTCTGAAAAGGGGAAGATATTCAGTGAACAGCAGTTCTCTGGGTAAAAATTTTGGGTGGTTTGAGTCTCGATTACTGTTGCGACATTCAGAATTTAGTGTAAAAAACATGAACGCATAGATCCATCCTGACTTATAGCAGCAGGAGCAATATGGACCAAAATCTCCGAGGCAAAAGGGGGTCCGACCCATTACTAGTACAGTATACCTAACAAAGTGTCCGCTGAGTCTATATAATTATTTAAAATACTGTCATCCGAAATCTGTAAACCAGTGATCCTGCTCAGTAATATCTATGCTAAATTCTTTACATGGAAAGATTAGGAAGTTCAGGTTTTTTTTTCAATTTACTATGAAGAATGTCTGCGCAGAATTTGACAACAGAAGAAAAGTCTCTGTGCTCATCTTAAACCACCTAAATGCATAAAAATCCAAACTTTGTGATAATCGTCTTCAATTCACCAACACTGACACAAAACTCTGCAGTGAAGTTCAATCTTCCATCCAATAAACACCTTGTTGTGAAAATGTGCTCTTTCAGGGGTCTCCCTCCGGATTCTGTCTGCAGACAGTGATGGCCTGTCCAATGGAGTGCTGGCTTCAGCTCTGGAGTGGGATTATTATGACCCCTGCTATGTCAAGCAGAATAATATACCCAAACATAAAAGTCACAGACCTGCAATCCACATGAAACAGTACTGGGTGTAATTTGTACTTTTAATTATTTTTTTGTATGTCACGTATTTATTCAATCAAGTATTTTAAGAGTTTCTTTTTGTCTCACTGTTTAATGCACTTTACATAAATTGATGTGATGCTGAACTCACTCTGCCACAGAACCTGTTCAGATTATTTCCCCTTCACTTTGATTTCAGTTACTATCAAATGCTATCAGTGCACCCTTCACTTCTTAATTCACTTCACACCCTAATTCTTCTCACAGATTCAGATCTACTGGCCTGTTGGGCTGGTTCTCACATTTTTGTAACAGTTTCCTGGTTCATTTAAAATGCTTTGATCTGTAAACTATGTAGAATATAATAAAGTATCGATGAAATTGTTAATCTTTACAATAATAAAATAATTTCATGTTTATTCTGAGGTTTTATTACACTCAAAACATTTGACATGTGGTTGCCTTTCCTGACCAGTAGAGGGCGCCCCTGGTGGTATGGTTTGTGACAGAGCTGCAGTGAAGTTTTTCCTCTAATATGAATGAACTGAGCTGCATATGCTCAGCACAAGATACTCCTCATCTATGCACCTTTCAACCATTTTACACAATTTCCAGGAAAGAATGTTAAACTTTGAAGAACAGATTAAATAATGAGCCTGCTCCAAATTAAAATGTTACATTTTGCATATGAAATTGGCATTTTAAAGAATTTAAACAACATATGATTGGCAGCAGTCCTTTTCCTTTTTTTTTTTAATGCTTCAGCTCAATGTTTACATGTAAATTACTAAAGAACTACAGCAACAGGGAAAATACAAAACCGTCATACAAGGTACCTGCAAACACAAAAAAGGAACCACTCGGCTGGAATACTTTATTCTGTTAAGAGAAATCTGTACATTAAAGAGTGCCCTTTGAATTTTTTCTGAAGTTCATAGAAAGTATAACTGACGCTGACCTTTGCAAACATGGAAACAACCAGACCAAAAAGCATCAGTTTACTCAAAGCTGGAGAGAAAATTCAACACAATTTGTTTGAGCTTAGCATCAGACGCCTCGGAGATTTTGCCATCAGCCCTGCAATGACAAAGAGAGGTTACAATGCAGCTCTATGCACTAAAAAAGTGATGCTGACACAGAAATTTTAAACTTACTTAATAGAAGCCAGCAGGTCTTGGTGCTGGCTCAGAACATGCTGCAGGAAAGCCTTCTCGAACTTTGTGATCTTGCTTGGCTCCATTTTGTCCAAGTGTCCCCTCACGCCTGCATAAATTACTGCTACTTGTTCTTCAATAGCCATCGGAGCTGAAAGATGGAAGTTTGTGGGTTCATTAAGACAACTGCAGAATGGAAAACCTCATTTTCTATACAAAAAGGGAATACACACAGTACTGTCCCTGCTTAAGGAGTTCAGTCAGACGGACGCCACGGTTCAGAAGCTGCTGAGTGGCAGCGTCCAGATCAGAACCAAACTGAGCGAAGGCAGCCACCTCACGGTACTGGGCCAGCTCCAGCTTCATGGTACCAGCCACCTGATGATGCACAGGAAAAAGAATGTTAAAATTAAAGGCTGCCAGAATAAAAGTCAGTTGAGAGACTACAACTAGGCTAGACTAAAGGACCAACCTGTTTCATGGCTCTGGTCTGGGCAGCAGATCCTACACGTGACACAGAAAGACCGACGTTGATGGCTGGACGAATACCCTTATAAAACAGCTCCGTCTCCAAGAAGATCTGTGTGATAAAACACCATTTAATAACTGGTTGAGGGCCTTAATTACAATGAGGGACCACAACTAGTCACACACTAACCTGTCCATCTGTGATGGAGATGACATTAGTAGGAATGTAGGCTGACACATCGCCAGCCTGTGTCTCAATAACGGGAAGAGCTGTGAGGGAGCCACCTCCGAAGTTGTCATTCATCTTAGCAGCTCTCTCCAGCAGGCGGGAATGCAAGTAGAAAACGTCTCCTGGGTAAGCCTCACGCCCGGGGGGACGACGGAGCAGCAGGGACATCTGACGGTAAGCAACCGCCTGCCGGAAGGGAACAGCCAAAGATGGATTTTACTCCAAACTAAACACAGTTTACCCCGTTTTAAAACGCCCTTGAGCATGAGAACAAATAAACTCACCTGTTTGGAAAGATCATCATAGATGATCAGGGCGTGCTTTCCATTGTCTCTGAAGTACTCTCCCATGGAGCATCCGGAGTAGGGAGCCAGATATTGCAGTGGAGCAGCATCAGAAGCTGTAGCAGACACCACTATGGTGTACTTCATGGCATCAGCATCAGTCAGCCTCTTCACCAGCTGAGCCACCGTTGATCTCTTCTGGCCGATAGCAACATAAATGCAATACAGCTTCTTCTTCTCGTCAGTTCCATCGTTGAAGCGCTTCTGATTAATGATTGTGTCGATGGCAATGGCAGTTTTGCTGTAAGACAAATTTACAAACTTGAAACTGTGTATACACCAACAAGCAACTCTAGTGCTTTGGAGCAGTTTTCTGTATGTCTAATACATTAAAAAAAAATTCTATGTGTTTATTTTAAATGGTGTATTTCTTCAATTTGTAATCCTTTATGTCTCTTTCTCCAAAATATTCTATTTGAATTTCTGCATTTCTAAATACCACACGCACACAGATATATGGAATATATAGAGATATATGGAATTCTTTGCATGGCTGGCAAAAACAATCAGATGCTTTATAAAACAGACAAAGACGGCAGAATTTAACCTAATACGCACTAATGTGCTAAGAAAAACCTGAACTACAAAAAAAGATAATCATAATGATTGAAAGCTAAACAACATGGCAATAATTTATGATACAGGGTACTTGTCCCCTGTTCTCTGGCATTATCACTCCCACTGCTGTAAAATCATTTAAAAGGGAATGGAAATAAGGTCAAATGTGGCTGCATGTTCAACTATTCACTTTGAGCCTCTTACCCAGTCTGCCTGTCTCCAATGATGAGCTCACGCTGTCCACGACCAATGGGGACCAAACTGTCCACAGCTTTGATGCCGGTCTGCATGGGTTCCCTCACAGAGATACGGGGGATGATACCAGGGGCTTTAAGTCCCACACGCCTGCGAACCTTGGAACCAAGGGGGCCCTGTGGAGACAATAATGAATAAAAAGTGTAAAGTGTACTATCAACAACCACCAAAAAATAAATACAAAAAACAAAAACAGTCAAAGGCTGGCCACACTAGGTGAAAACGATTCCCTGTACACAAACTGAAATTTAATGAACCAATTTCTAGCTAAGAGATCAGCAGTTTCAGTCATTTAATCAAGCATACTGAACTCTCTAAATTAAAATATATGATCATAACTATATTTGAAGTTTTGAGTGACTAGAATAAGTAATGTGAAGTATTACTTTAAAATATGGAAAACAAGACCCCACACACACACAGCCCATTTTCTGACATCAAAAAGAGAAAACTGATAAATCAAGAAAACCATCCATCCATGCTCTTCCACTTATCCGGGGCCAGGTCGCGGAGGCAGGAGCCTAAGCGGAGAAGTCCAGGCTTCCCTCTCCCCAGCCACCTCCACCAGCTCATCGGGAGGGACCCCAAGGCGTTCCCAGGCCAGCCGAGAGATATAATCTCTCCAGCGTGTCCTGGGTCTGCCCTGGGGCCTCCTCCTGGTGGGCCATGCCCAGAACACCTTCCCCAGGAGGCATCCTAATCAGATGCCCGAGCCACCTCAACTGGCTCCTTTCGATGTGGAGGAGCAGCGGCTCTACTCTGAGCCCCTCCCAGATGGCCGCACTCCTCAACTTATCTCTAAGGAAGAGGCCAGCCACCCATCGAAAGAAACTAATTTCTGCCGCTTGTATTCGCAATCTTATTCTTTTGGTCACTACTCAAAGCTTGTGACCATAGGTGCGGGTGGGAACGTAGATCGACTGGTAAATCAACAGCTTTGCTTTTACGCACAGCTCCCTCTTCACCACGACAGACCGGTGCAGTATCTGCATTACTGCAGAAGCAGCCCCGATCCACCTGTCGATCTCCCGCTCCATTCTCCTGTCACTCGTGAACAAAACCCCAAGAATCAAAAAAAACAATCTGCAAAATAACTGATAACAGAGAAATTTTATTATATTATTGCACCCCTGTTGCAGTAATATTATTATCCATGTATGACGTATGAACATGAGTACCACTAAAGACAAACTTGGTACCTTTCCATCGATGGCATTTCCCAGAGCATCCACAACACGGCCCAGGAGCTCTTCACCTACAGGCACATCAACGATAGCGCCGGTTCTTTTGACAATGTCGCCCTCTTTGATCAGCTTGTCATTACCAAACACCACCACACCAACGTTGTCGGGTTCCAGGTTCAGAGACATTCCCTGGATAAGAGAACAAATAACCACTATTACCTGTTTTCAGAATTTTGCAGTGCAGTTACTAAACTGTGTTTGCTAATCCATTTTATTATATACATGGTGTGTGAGTTAATTTATGATCAAACCTATATCTTTAACAGCATTCCCTGCCTTTATTTTTACTGTTGAGAAAATATTTCTAGGAACTACATGTTAACCTGGGATTTCTGAAGGCCATGTGCGTTACCCAAATGCTTACAGACAGACTTTCCCAATAAAGTAAAAATCTGTCACTGTTCAAACACCTATAGTGATTTAGAAACTGGTTAATCAAATATTTTCAATCATCCATGCTATGTAAAAAGGTCGGTATCAGTATAGGTCAGATTATCACCTTAAGACCGGAGGAGAACTCCACCATCTCCTCAGCCTGCACATTCCTAAGACCATACACTCTCGCAATACCATCACCAATGGACAGCACGCGGCCAGTCTCCTCCAAATCAGCACTGGTATCAGCTCCCATGATCTTCCCCTCCAGAATTGACGATACCTCTGCAGTGCCTGTAGCGTATGAAGTGTTTACATAAATATTTGCAAGATATTTACATAGTGGTGCTTGCTCACTAAACCCCTTACCAGTCAAAACCTTGTTGTTCCCAAAGATTTATTTTCTTAGACTTTAGGCTAAAGTGGATTTCCCAAAACACTGACCTGTTTTTTGCAGCCATGGTCGAGAGGTGTGTAGATTCATGGCTCCTACGCAAGCTGCAGCAACATTCTTGGATATCTTTACCACATCAAGAAAGAGCAAAAAAACAGTTTAATCCCATCTATAAATACAGTATTTTCAGTTTAATCACCTGCAAATTAGTCAAAGCAAATATAAAATCAATTGTCAGCTTATGAAGCAAACAATAATTCAAGATGCCATGATGATAAATCCTCCCAAATGAAGATAAGATGTTCTCATTGTACATTCTGTATGACAATAAAGGCATTCTATTCTACTGTATTCTATTCAAATAATAATATAAATTTAAAAATGGGTGTCAATTCTTTTTCATGATCAGTTTTGAGATTTGTCTGTTAATTAAAAAAAATCTAATATTTTGTCTACAAAAACACTTTTTTAAAAATTGAGTCACCAGGAAATCTCTTATAGTCTTACAAGCTTCAAGTCAACACTGATAATATTGAAAATACTCCAAACACAGCAAAACACGGAAACAAAATACAGATTACAGACGGGACTTGTTTCAGGTGACATTGGCACTGAATTTGAATAATAACTCACCAAATTATAGCCCCTGAGTGACAACATTACAGTGTAACTTGTTAACAGCAGCTATATCAAAACATTCATATTTCCACAGCAAGACTTGGAACTGGTCTGTATTTAAGGTCATGCAGCCATAGGACAGCCTTCCCAAATACCAGTTACAGATCGCCTGTATAGTATTCCGCCATAACGGTGAAATATCAAGTATAATATCGCTTCATACACCCAAAGAACTGCGCAAAGCTGGCTTAGTAAAAACATCCTGCCGTAAAAGCTGGCATGCTCAAGCAGACAAACCTGACCTTCAACACCAAGTTGCACTTGACATTACTGCATTTTAGCTTTGTCATTCCCACTGACACTCGGCTAGCAGTGCAACACATGGACCAACGATTGATTTTTAGAATTTACTCACTCCTAAAGGTGGATTGTTGCTGTCTGTCAGCTAAAATAACCAGTTTAAAAGCAGCGACTGGCACCGCTGTGAAGGGCCCAGTGCCCTCCGGTGCACAGACGTGCACAACAGCTGCCATGGTTTTGTGTAAACAAATTTATGGTTTTATTAATTAAGTGAACTAAAACTTTTATAAAACATTTATAAGTAAGAGTTGCTTACAAATCCAGCCCTGCGGGGCAGGTTGCGGGCGAGAGCTGCAGCAACGCGAACCGACAGCATGCTGATGTCCTGTAAGGTCTGTGTCGCTACCGGAGAGGAAAGAGAAGGATGGCGGACACGGCGGCGAGCTGTGGAGAGCGCAACGCAACCCGGAAGTACTTCAATCCACCCTGCAGAATTAAGAAGATAAAGAAAATAAATTTTATTATTATTATTATTATTATTATTATTATTATTATTATTTGGTTGGTTTCCTAAGAAAGAAAGAAAGAAAGAAAGAAAGAAAGAAAGAAAGAAAGAAAGAAAGAAAGAAAGAAAGAAAGAAAGAAAGAAAGAAAGAATTTTTGTCTTTTTGCAGACAACATGGTTATAACAGTTAGATATCAACTGTCATTTGCATTAGCATCGGTATATTGCCTAGCTCAGTCTGTGAATTTTTAAAGTCAAGATGAGATCTTTATTATCATTGTGATTTTTTTCTGTCCTGAACCCTGAATAATAATTATTACCAAAAAAAAGGAAAAAGAAAAAAGAAAAACACTAATTACTTTTGGATTTCTCTGCAGATAAATGAATAATAACTTGACCATTGAAAATGTCAACATTCCCCAAATTAATTAAAATTTAATGCCAATCCATGCCCATCATGGATAGGCTACTCATACTTTATCTGTTCCATTCACTACCCCTGAGTCAACTGAATTATGTTTTGTTGTTTTGTTTTTTCATTGCTGGTTAATTGTATTCTTTTGTATACCTCATTCATGTGATTGTTGTGTACTTGTTTGATTTAAAATAAAGCTACTTTTATTTTTTTTAAAAAGTATTTCATACATCCTGCAGACAGGATGTGGCCAGTTAACAACCCAAAATTCTTTACACTAAAAATAATGCCCATAAAGTACGCACACTATTTCATGAATATCAAAACTCACTATCAGTCGGTTTCCACAATGTGAAATGTACCAATGGTTTGTGCTCCTCAAGTGCACAAGGAGAGGAGAAGCAGATTATCTTTATGCTCAAATTGAAAAGGAATTGTTTTTTGGATTGGAGAGGTTTCACAGTTATGTTTATGGCCTACCTTCATTTATTGTGGAAACGGATCATCTTCCGCTTGTTGCAATCATCAGGAAAAATTTGAATGATATGTCTCCAAGAATTCAGCGTATGATAATGAAAATTCAGAGATATATTTCAGACTGATATATACATCAGGGAAACACCTCATCATGGCTGATGCACTGTCACAAGCACCGCTTGAGGACACTGTAAGTACTACTGTAGATGATGTGGAAAGCTATATAAAGATGGTGTGTGCAGCTTTACCTGTGTCTAATTTGAAATTCAGACAGATAGTAGCTGAAACAGCAGCAGATACAGAGCTACAGCATGTGCTTGACACATGGAAAATGGATGCCCTGAAGGATCCAGTCCATTGTTCTACCACATCAGTGGTATGTGGATGGACTTTTGTTGAAGCAAAATAGGAGTGTCATTCCATAAAGGTGGCTGGAGAGAGAGAAGTCTGGGCTTCTCTGCTTAGGCTCCTGCCCCCACGACCCGGCTCTAGGTAAGCGGAAGATATGGATGGATGGATGGATGGATGGATGGATGGATTAACCTAGTTTTTCTTCCCCTTTCACTTGGTTTTCTTTCTCCATTGGAGAGTCTGAATATAAGGTTGTTTCATTTATGTTCCGTGAATATGTCTGTTATATACATCGTACTTCTGTATGGTAAATTAAAAATGTACAAATAAAGTTGTCAAAAAAAACACATTTCCTGTGCACTTTCATTTCTTCTTCTGCACCATACAGTAAATAGGTACATATAAATAAATTTCCCATTTGCATAGATTTCAATACGTGACCGATTTCCAGAAAGAATGAGACAAAAAAAAACTGTTCTCTTTTACAGATGTTGCGTTTCAAATTTATTTACCTTCAGTTTAAAACAGCATTTTGCCTCAAGCTTCTATAATATTGTAGAGACCCAACAGTATTTTAGAGGAGCCCAACAATCCAATGTTCCCCTATGAGCAAGCACTTGGCAAGAGTGGGAAGGAAGAACTCCCCTTTGACAGGAAGAAACCTCCGACAGAACCACGCTCAGGGAGGGGCAGCCATCTGTCACCACCGGTTGGATAATGCTCGCATGATGCATAAGAAATATTTGAGAAATACACAAGGCGTTAAAAATAAAATAAATAAATAAATAAAACATCTATAAAACAATCTGAAGTAATCTTGAGATGTCAATGTTGATATCATAACTCTACTTCTTTGCCAGGCCATGTAAAAAGTTTCTAGAATTACAGTCCCGCAGTTCATCAGTATTCTCATGGTAGAGAATGTTCCTTGGCCCACAGACAGAAAAGCTCTGGCTCCAGAATAAACAGCTGCCGTTGTTGTTCTAACTGTAGATGAAACATCTTCTCCTAAACTTCTCTGAAGAATCTTGCGGCCAGTATTTTTCTGGCTCTGTGCTTTTTCTTTCCTCTTCTGACTTCTGTCTGTCAACTCAGCTCGAGTGGGGTGATATTTTATCAGCGAGAATTTATTTCTGTGACTCACAGAGGTGGGTAGTTTAGCTGTGTTCTTATGAACTTCAGTCAGGGACTCCAAACCTTCAAACCTAGGACCCGGTGACCGAGATTGTCCCGGTTCGATTTGATGAGATGTCAAGCTTTTTTTTAAAACCCACGGAATCACATGATGGGCCAAAAGCAAGAGTGGCATCTTTGCGTATAAAGCAAATATAGTAGATATTAACCTGATTCTTTAGTTATGTTTTACAAGACGGCACTGTGGAAAGCATAAGAGAGATTTCAAGATTCGACCTTAAAGGAATTTAGATCAAAGGATCCCACACATCAAAGGCTTTCTGTTCAGGTTTGAATTTCGGTGACGTCACCAGGCATATGTAAATACAGACCCATGGTAACAGTAGAAGTACTGAATTTTTTTTTTGGCACAATGATAGATAGATAGATAGCTAGGGTTAGGGGGCTCTATGTCAGCTGGGATAGGCTCCTGCATTCATAAATAAAATAAAATAAAATGCAATATATACACTATAAATAAATGGTTCAAAAAGTCTCGTTTTGCCATCATTAGACTTAGCTGTGAAAGGTAATCCCCTGTGACCTGATTTTGACTGTTAAACTGTCCATGCAGCACCAGAAGGGAGGCGCCTCTGTTTTTGTTTGCCGCTGCGGCATCTCCGTATGAATGCCTATGGCTGGAAGGGTAGCTGCAACTTCCCGTTCCACCACCAGAGGGCGGTATGACACTGCCACTTCTGCGTCTACAAACCAGCGCCAAGATTAGCATTTTTGACTTTATTTTTACATGTCTTTCTTTAAAATATTTCTCACAAGAGGCTTGCACTTCCATGTTTATCCAAATTATTCCACAATGTAAAGAACCTGAAAAGACCAATAGCAGGCACAGACTGGATGTGGATCTGTGTTTTTTCTGGACATACATAATCCCATATGTATGTATACATATAGCAAGTATATATGTTTTAAACTGAGGCAAAAACGCTTTGGTTTTTAATGTGGCTTTAAACCTTGCTGTGGGTCCTGGTTAGTAAAAAAAAAAAACATTCACTGTGATATGGCGCGGGGACGGTCTCTCCTCTGTTATTGTTAGTGTTCAGTTTTAAGGCAAAAAAATAAATAAATACAGCAGAATTTACCAGATGTGATGAGTGAGTAATGTGAGTGGGAATGAACAATCACGAGAGGATCTGTTGGTAGTGAAAAAGGTTGTAGTCTGAGTCAGTTTGAATGGACAGCTTTATTTCAGTGTTTATCCAGAACTGCAAAAATAAATCTACAGACAGCACAAACCTTTATTAATGGATAGTGTGAATATGTAGAGATAATTTCCGTATTTGGACACAATTTTTATGCTGACAAAAAAGTCTGAACATGCTTATTTCCTCACTGATGTGTCTGCTCAAGTGTTGGAGACAGTGAGGAAGTTAAGGAAAAGGCATTCTGAGCTGTGAGTCCTGTGTGACTCTCCAGTGGTGTCCAAACAAGCATTACTGGTGTTTTCCAAACATCTTCAACATCAATTTGCTTCTTTTTTTTTTAACCTTCACATAATGATCTTAAAAAAATAACCGTCTGGTGTCTACAAAGGCTATAGCTCATCAATCTGTGCTCTGCTGCCTTCTTTCCCTTGTGGCTTCTCCTCTGCTGGTACTCTAAATGACACAAAAGGACACGTCCTGGTGTTCTGACAGACCAGCTTCTTGAGTGTGGCAGAGTTTACTATGTCAAAGCCAACTTTGCCTCCAAAGGTGCTGGGCTTCCAGTATTCTGGAGAACATATAGGGTTTCCCAGGAGGCCTTTAAGGGAGAAGGGGGCACCCATCTCTACCATGCTTTCTCCAAAAATGGCCCCCGGTCGTGTTTTCTCCAACATCAAGCCAGGGTAAAATTCCAGAGCATCAATGTCACCATAGAGCTCTTCAAGCTCTCGTGCTATCTCCTCATTGTCTGCAAAAAGCAACACAGGTCATAAATATTACTTTTGCATACATTTTTTAAAATAACATTTTGTAATCATAATTTGCAAGTTTTAAGCCATACAACCAGCAAGGTTCAAGGGACAGGAGTGTTGGTGGTGACAGGGATTGCCATGAAGTTTATTGCAGAGCAACTCTAATGCTGAGAAATTTCATGGAGAGACGATGGAGCCTTCCCTTTGCTTTAATTTTATTTTGTAGGTCTACTGCTGCTTCAGGCGGACCAACCACCAGCTACTGATTTGAATACAGTGAATACATTGGAAATGCATTTTCGCATAGTTCGTATAGATTTGTAATACCCCTAAAATGACTCTCTGTCAAAGTCACACTTTGTGTGGTGTGGGCTACACGCAGAACCGTCTGTCTTACCAGTGAACTGCCTGAATGATGTGTACGGCGTGAGGTTAAAACGCTTCCTGTACTCGTTAAAAGGCCGCACGCGGAGCTCACGGGACTCCTTGATCGCCCCCACGGCTACTTTTGTCACCATCGCATTAATGTTGTGCCCACCGCCAATCTGCAGGTCAAAGGTCGGAGAATTAAGTACATAATATGATTGACATCAATGGAAAGTTTGAGCATTCAAAAGACATCCTGTGGGGTGTTGGTTACATAGTGACTGAAACAAGTTATCAGTTCAAAAACAAGTCAATCACTTAGAGAGCAAAACAGGAAAACTTTGTGAATGCCAGAAACCACTTTACACGGTTTGGCAATACTTCCGGTGCTAACAGTTGAAGAGTGAGTTATAATCACAACAAATTCCCGAAAAACTCTACTCTGAAAAACACAATATCATAATAAGTGCGTGTTATGATTACATCATGTCTACCTGGCCAGCAATTTGCCGAGAGAAGGCATCGACGAGTGTCTCCACACCATAGTGCGTCAGGACAGAAGCATTGAAGAGAAACTGCTCGTATGAAAGCTCATTCCCATTTATGAAGAAGCTGTCGGGCATCAGAGGGTGCCAGTGGTAGAGCTGGCTGAACTCCAGAGCAATACGGTTGCCATACTGGAAGTGCGAGCCAAACAGCAGCGTGGGATCAAACTTCAGTTGCAGCAGGTATCCGCTGAGGTGCTGAACGTACTCTTCTATCACTATTCGTATGGTCTCACCTTGCAGAGACACAGAAAGGGACAGCAAAGGAATTAAGGAAAAATGCACCAAGCAGGCAGTGACTCAGGATCAAGTTGCTGAACTACATGATTAAAAACAAGGACAACTTTTATAAAATTGTTTTGTGTAAAGGACAGGCTCAGGCTGAGGCCGACCGGTTTAAATTTCACGTCCAATCCATACAATGATCTATAACTATGTGGAAACCAGTGGTTACTGTTGGAATTAATGTATGAACTTTTAGTTTGGTTTCCTATGAGTTATCATATCTTCTATTTGAATGAGTTGTTTTGTATATAATCCTGTTAGTTTAGTTTACTTGAATGGGGACAGGAAGACTGCAATCCTTATCACAGGCTGTCTCAGCCAGACCTATACATATGCATATACACACACACATAAATTCCTCCTTGTAGTTACAACAAAGGACACCTACGCCCAACCTCATATACATATGCAAACGAAGTCGGCACATGAAAGCGCACACATGCAAGTCACGTAAACTCACATTCATATATGGTAAACTGGAAAAACACTGCTGACTGTATGTTGCAACTAGAAACTTTTACAGCCATGTGCCTTTTATTGTGTGCATGTTGGTATAAACGCTGCGGCAGTCAGCGGCTCGGGGAAGGTCCCTCCTGTGTGTCCTGAGGGACACAGAGGACGGCTTCCCTTGCAAGTAAAGTAAGAGTTGTGCGTTTGTTCCTTGTTTGTTATAAAATTGAACCCATCAGTTACTAAAACTTAAAGGCTGCTCTCTTATATTCAAAAGGGTTATCACAGAAGACGGAGTTTTGTGTTTTGATTTGGCAAAGATTTTATGCCAGATGTCCTTCCGGATGCAAACATTCCATTTATCTGGGCCAGCACAAGGAAAACATTAACTTGTGACTCCCTGAGGCAGAGTTTGAGTCTTCTCCTGAAATCAAAGTGAGGACCTTTCGTGTGTATTAGTCCCTACAGCAAGGCGCTACCGGTAAGGAACCATAGTCAGGCTCAAGTTTTGAGGGGGAAAAAAAAGAAAACTGTCCTTTTGAAACAAAATTCAATACCTCAATATTTATTCTTTTAAAAACACCAAATTATCACATTTCTCAGCCACTTACACTAAATATTTGAAGTATTTGGTTGCCTTTGCTCGCAACAAAGGAGTAATGCCATGCTAGCTGTTTCACTGTCTCTGTCCTTTGTGCTAAGCAATACAATGGTTGATATGAAACTTCATTTTAAACTTTGTCCAACTCACCAATAATAATGAGCCTTGTGGTCTGGAAAAGCTGCTCATCGTCCCAGGTGGGATGCTCTGCTTTCAGTATATCACAGACTCGGTTATGCTCCCTCAGCCACAGCGTGGCGTACATTCCCAAACCAGGTAGGAGTCCGTAGACTTCCTGACCAATAGCCATCTGAGCCTCAACAGGGACCCCAGGAGGGTAGCTCATTCTAACAGATGCCTCGGCTACAGAGGGAGGGTAGATCTCTCCATCAATTAACTGATGAGACAGAAATAGAAAGAATGATGATAAAATTCACTGTAAAAATCTATATTTCAAACTGTTGCTTCTTTTTCTGAAGGTATACTTGATTAAGTATTTCATGTACACTCACTGGCCGCTTCATTAGGTACACCTTGTTAGTACCACGTTGGACCTTCAGAACTGCTGTAATTCTTCACAGCACAGATTCAACGAGGTGCTGGAAACATTTCTCAGAGATTCGGGCTCATATTGACATGACAGCATCACACAGTTGCTGCAAATTTGTCCGTGATTTGAGTACAGTAAACTCATTATAATCTTCAAGAAACTTGCTTGAGATGATCTGAACTTTGTGACATGGAGCATCATCCTGCTTGAAGCAGCAGTGTACTGTGATCATACAGGGATGGACATGGTCAGCAACAATACTCAGGTAGGCTGTGGTGTTCAAATGGTACTCAGTTGTGACTAGGGGGCCCAAAGTGTGCATAGAAAATACACAAAATTGCACCAACACCAGTCTAAACTGCTGACACATGTCAGGATGGATCTATGTTTTCATGTTGTTTACGCCAAATTCTGACTTTGTCATCTCAATGTCGTAGCAGAAACTGAGACTCATCAGACGAGGCAACGCTTTTGCCTTTCTTTCGCTTATGCCAGGCATCCCCAAACGGCGGACCGAAATGATGTCTCATATGGACCCGAACCCAATACCAAAACAGAAATGACCACTTAAGATCGTGTTAAGCACTTTCTGTTTTACCAGCGCAGCTTTTACAGTCCGAGCGTCCGAGGAAACCCACAAACCAATCGTATGCGAGTTTGGCCATACCACATGATACCGCCAAGCTAGTTTGAGCCGGCGGTTACTTTGTAACAAAGTGAGGACGGATGAGAGTTTGAGAGGTTACCGTGGTAACGACAAAAATAGAAACGTAGTGACACAGAGAGATCCAGCCGAGACCGAGGACAGGATGGACTGAGAGCTGAGACTACATTCAAGCCCAGGCTTAAAATTCTGGGGACAAGCAAGAGCTCACTTCTGTCTCTGAGCACTAAAGAAACAAGTGATTGGCTAAAAATGCTAGGTTATTACATTAGATCAAATTTAAATTCTTTAAATAATTTGAGACTGTTGAGTCCAGATGTGAAACATAAAAATGTAAATCAAACTTTTCAACAATTTCTTTTTTCTGAAGTTAGTCATTCTGAACATGCACGGTTGTTATGTTTCACTTGGGTTCTTATTTTGACG
>VUQK01040394.1:0-12455 GCA_015106715.1 Bujurquina vittata
AATGTTATGTTAAAGTAACCTTATCTTAAAGTAACGTTATCTTAAAGTAACGTTATCTTAAAGTAACGTTATCTTAAAGTAACCTTATGTTAAAGTAACCTTATGTTAAAGTAACGTTATCTTAAAGTAATGTTATGTTAAAGTAACCTTATGTTAAAGTAACGTTATCTTAAAGTAACGTTATCTTAAAGTAACGTTATGTTAAAGTAACGTTATGTTAAAGTAACGTTATGTTAAAGTAACGTTATGTTAAAGTAATCTTATGTTAAAGTAACGTTATGTTAAAGTAACGTTATGTTAAAGTAACGTTATGTTAAAGTAACGTTATGTTAAAGTAACGTTATGTTAAAGTAACGTTATGTTAAAGTAACGTTATGTTAAAGTAACGTTATGTTAAAGTAACGTTATCTTAAAGTAACGTTATGTTAAAGTAACGTTATGTTAAAGTAACGTTATGTTAAAGTAACGTTATGTTAAAGTAACGTTATGTTAAAGTAACCTTATGTTAAAGTAACCTTATGTTAAAGTAACGTTATGTTAAAGTAACGTTATGTTAAAGTAATGTTATATTACAGTAACGTTATTGCTTTGTTAGTTACGCTCGATGACCCAGCGCGGTCTCTGTAGCTGATGACCGTCTCAGCACCTAAATACGATCACTTCCGGCTTCACCGTGCGGAGTCCAGAGACGCGGGGGATGTCCTTCAGTGAATTCCCAGCTTGTTTTTATTGCATGAGGTACTTTGGACTGTACGTGTGCACGTTTATATTTGTGTTTTTTCCCCTTATGTTTGCTTCAACGTGCGGTGGTCAGGTTGACTCATGAGAGCAAAAAAATGTTAGATATGATAATTCGCTGTACGTGTTCCACTCCTTTTATAGTGCCGGCGGGAATGCTTTGCATATGTGTGTGTTTTCCTGTAGTGATCATTGCTGCCAGCAGGCAGCCTGTTTGTTTATGACCACAGTGATTCATGCAGCTATAAAGATGCGCACGCACACACACACACAGCCAGATTTCTATTGTGTTCACAGGGTTCACTCCGCTTTAGGAGACGTTTGAACATTTTTAGATGATCGTTTATTATAAACAGGAAGAGCACAGACTGTAGCATTCAACCGCAGAGACTTTATTTGATTGTTATTGTAAGATTTCTGTTTAACAGACACTTTGTGTCACTGTGAGACTCTAAAAATGAAGAAAATACTGCACACACGGTTTCCCTGCTTACGGTAGAAGTCAGGTCTGTTTCACAACGAGGTTGTTCTGGTGTTGGATCATTTTGAAATGAAATGTTTGTTTCACAGACCGGCCAACCAGAGTCAGAGTGGACAGAATTAAGGCAAAATATAAGATAAAATCAATGCGCCTGACAGTATGAAGTGGAGACGAGCCAATCAGTAAGTCAGATAAACACAGAACGTTCCAAGCTAATTACGTCAGATCATCATCAGAGAGAGACGCTCCTTCCTGTTGTGAACAAGAGATGGAAAAATGGAGTCCTGAGAGAATAAGAAATATTCCTGCACTTAAAAGGAGGCAATGCGTGCGTGCGTGTGTGTGTGTATGTGTGTGTGTGTGAGAGAGACCTTAGACCATTGACGCTTTAGAAACAGGCTTGTTAGTTGACACTGACTCACACTGTTACATCCCACTGAGGAAAGAGTGTGTGTGTGTGTGTGTGTGTGTGTGTGTGTGTCACAGAGGGTCAGTGAGTTTGCACAAACTGTTGGAGGAAACTGTTCGATTTGACATCAGCAGTTCAGTTTATGACAAACATATGCTCACAAACCACTAAACACAAGAGACTGTAGGACACACTAAGCTGCGCACGTGAGAGCTCACAACCACAATCTCCGTCTTACACACACGCCATGTCAGGAGATGTGTGTGTGGCTTGAGGCAGAGCCCATGCAGGCTTTGTTATAAGTTATTAACAAGCCTTTGACGTTGACCCCTCAGACCCCTGCGGGGGCTCAGCTGAGCCTCCCACAGCAGGAAGGATCCTCGGGCTTCTGGCTGCCTCACTGTGCCTCAGTCACAACACTCACACAGTGGCCTTTGCCTCGCTTTGTGTCTCCGGCACACAATTACAACATCTGAGTGATGCTTCCTGATTTGTGCGTGGACGGCTGCGATGTTGTTCAGAGGTTGTTGTTCTTGTGGGCGGCATTATGTCCAACATATAATCGGGACGAATTTCAAAGCTGACAGGTTATCCCAGAGAGGGTGGTGGCGGCAGCACAAGCTTTTCCTGACTGCAGGAA
Organism: Bujurquina vittata; assembly: GCA_015106715.1. Classification (NCBI taxonomy): domain Eukaryota; kingdom Metazoa; phylum Chordata; class Actinopteri; order Cichliformes; family Cichlidae; genus Bujurquina; species Bujurquina vittata. The sequence continues at coordinate 2,269 of VUQK01040394.1, forward strand.
ATAAAGGCAGAAAGTTCCAAAATAAGAGATTAATAAAGTGTTGATATAATATTAGTCCTTCTCTCCTGTGGAATCGGCTCTATATTGGGGTTTAGGAGGTCCCTCTGCTTTTAAAATCAGGCTTAAAGCTTTAATTTTTGATAGTGCTTATAGTTGGAGCTGCTCAGGTGACACCTCCACCTCCCCTGCATTTATGCCAAACTGCTGCATATCATTAACGTTTGCCTGCTTTGTCCAGCTGTTTGTCCCGTTTGCGTCTTTCCCTTCAGACTGAGCCGGCTCTGTCACCGGCGTCCTTAAGTTAAAATTGAAATGGAATATTTTGGGACTTTGTTCCTCTAAATCACCGGGCCCTCATTGCATCGCTGTTCCAGGAGATCTCTTCTCACCCTCTTAAATCTCTTCAGGCTCTGCTGTCACGCTTTCACCGACTTCTCCTCCTTTTTTACTTCTGCTTCCTTGATGCTGCAGTTTCACTGCTTTGTCACTGAAGCAGAAAAATCATTTTCTTCCCGTTTAGCAGCCACAGCACGGCATAAATGATCACTTAAGATCACGAAGAGGGCTTTGATTTAACACCCATCTTTACCCTGTGTCGTTCTCTTGTGTCGAATGGACAGGGTGGTAAATGCACTCCAAGAAGTCTGTAAAATATCTGACAATCCCATTATTCCTCACTTCATGGTCCGGGATCACAGATATGGATTAAGCTGGCTCCTGGTAATCTTCGGGGAAGTTTTTAGTCTGAGTCTGGGCTTCATTTACAGCTCTTTGAAACCTGAATATTAAGGAGAGAATTATTGAAACCAAATATTCATATTCTCTCTGTTTTATGCACCTATATTCACAGTTTGCAGTTTGGGAGTGCCTCCAAATTTTGAAATGAAGGTTTAAATAATGGTTTCCTTCACTTTGGCTTGAGAGGTTTTCTTAATTTGAAGTTTGCAGCAGGTTTTATTGCAGCTCTGACTGCGACTGAATAAAATGACTGGGATAGGCTAATGAAAAGCTGCCTGATGTTGTTCTGTCATTACTTTAAGTGCTGTCTCTGCAGATATGGAATACGGCTCAGACCAGAGCAGCGGTCTCTCTCGTCCTCTGCCTCCCTCTGTTTCTATTCTGTCTCTCCTCCCTCCCCCGTGTTTAAATTAAACTCCAACCATGCAGCAGCGTGCATGACTTACATCACCTGGACTCAGGCTTCAGCGTGCTTCTGTGGACATTTGTGTTTTGGTTTGTTTACGTGCGCATGTTACAGGCTGTTTGACCTTTGCCCGTGCTTACACACACACACACGATTAGCATCTTTGAGTGCACTGATATAAGAGGCTGCAGGGTCAACAGTGTCATTGATGGTCAAAGGAGGAAGTCGGTGTGCTGTAAAGCTCACGTGCTTGTGGGGCAATGGTACAGCAGTTGTTCAATTCTCTTGGTGGTTGTTTCCTTCTGTGTGCCTCATCGATGAAGCAGAACAGCGAGAGGAGGTTTGCAGCGACGGTCTCCTCTTCTCTCAGCAGCAGCTTGTCCTTGATCACAGCATTTGACCTCCGATTACTCAGTAGGTGCCTGTGGCTGCAGTGAGCAGGTGTGAATGAGTATCCGGACAAATTTGGACCCGAGTGTTTTGCCAAAGGGAATCGTGCCAAGTCAACTTAAAATAAAGGAAAAGTGAAGATCTCTGAGCAGGTGGAAGGACTGCCTCGTTTGGGAAATATAGTTCGAAAAAGGGTCGCACGATGGAACCCCAAAAGGATTGAACCCGGGGCTCTTTCACTTATTAGACAAAAATGTAAATTACAAGTGTGTAACTTTTATTTGTAGGTCATTAATCTCAACGTTTACCCTTTGGTTTGTCCCTCTGGAATTCATTCAGACAGGTCGCTGTGGGGCGGGGCTAACGTGGAGAGGAAGTCTTTAAAAATAAGCACACACTCTGACAGGTGTAGAATTTAGCATAAGAAGGATAAATATACTTTCTTACAAAGTAAATATGTAGTAAATGCATAGAGCAAATAATCCAAATGGCGTCCAGCATCCACTCGCTGTCACATACGTGTTCCGTTAAACTTTCCCCTGTGCAGAACTGAGAAATCTGTAAGTGTGGCAAAAAGGCCCAAAAAAAGAACCTCCTGGTGGTTCCCCACCAAAATAAGTAGCTTCCCTGTTTGTATCACCTTCATCACTTTGTGCTCAAATCTGCATCTCTTGTAACTTTGTAGCAACTTGCAGGCATCCTCGGCAGTCACAGCTCAGATGGTGATTGGTTAACTTGTATGTGACCTATGATGAAAATGCATTGCAGTTGCAAATAAAGTGAGACTCCTCACTGTGGCTGGTAAGAAACCAAGGACGGTCCAATAATGAGTCACCTGACACGTCAGCTGATGATTGCTCATTGCTCCTGGTCCTTAAATGCTCTCTCGGTTTTTCAGCCCCCTGAAAAACACACAAACATGGAACAGATCTGACCCAGTTCACCTCATTTGTGTTTGTCAGTCGCTGATCAGCACAATTAAAACATTGGACAGAACACCTACAGGATGTAATGAAGCCAATCAGCAGGCTGATCGTTATAAGGATGAGCCACAGCAACGGCAGAACAATCAAATAACTGAGGTGTTATTTTAGGATGAGCGAGACCTCAAAGCGGCACACGAGGCTAAATATGGATCCATCAGATTTGTGTCCTCAGTGTTTCTGCAGTGTCAGAGGAGTTGTGACATACTTGAGATGTTGGGAGTTTAATTCAGCAGTTTGTGATTGAAACCGCCCACGCGGTGACTCCGGTGCCCGTTAGACTCCCTCTGCTCCCGTGGAACAACAAAGCCAGGTTTCTGAATTGGCACGCACCCTAAAATGGCACCGTGGATGCTTGGATCAGAGTCACTGTGTTTGCTGGATGTCAGACGAAGAGGTCTTAAAGGGAAATTCACACGGAACTAAATGAAAACAATGATTTTGGGAGGTTCAGTTTGGAAGTTAATGATCAGTAATTATGGAATTATGAAGCTCTGTCTGCAGCTTTTCCGTTTTTATCTGCAGCAACTCCTCAAACATTACTGCTCCTGCTGATGCTCACTCTTTATTGGTGCCATTTGAAGACGAAGGCTGAGACGTTGGCCTACGATGGAATGGATTTTAAGTGCACATCCTTGAAGCTGTCCTAATGTGTCTGAAAGCCTTAAAATCTGGACAGTAATTTCAAATTAGGTTTAACGAGCACTGACAGCAAACTGCAGAATTGGTTCAGATGTTGGAATGTAAACCCTCGGTTATTCCTGCTTTATCTGTGACTGTTGTAAGCGTGGTCCACTCTGTCCTCCTTTCTTTTTGTCTTCCTTTATTTTAGCACCTGTTGTGTTTTCGTCAGCCCGGTCCATTTGCGGGGGGTGGGAGGATGGAGGGTAGGAGGGATGGCAGCATGGATTAACTGTGCTGTGTTGTTGCTGCAGTTCACACATTCCAGCAGGACGATCCGGGCCAGCTGCCTCCAGCACAGAGGCCTCCTTAACCCCTCTCTGTCCTGTGTCCTCTCATCCTCCGTCTCCCTCTGTGGCCTTGCTCGCTCTTTACAAAGAAATTCTGTAACCGCTCTTTTTTTCTCTGCGCTGCATCATCCTCTGCAGGCAGCAGCATCGTCAGATGTAGATCATTTTTCAAAGATCAAGGCCAAAGTAGACGTGTTTCTTCCCATAAATGATGCAAAGCATCTCCAGAGGATGATCACTAATAAATACTACATGATCTTTTTCATCACCTAGTATTGTATCGCCCTCTAGAGGCCAATCTGTCTTATTTCATTGTAAAAGTCTGAGGTACTGGGCTGTGTTCAGTGGTGTGTAGTGGTAGAGGTGTAGTGTCCGAGGACACTGCAGCATATGCAGGGAGCCCTAAGCCACTATACAGTGACAACAGGTGGGTCAACATAAGGCTTGAGGATGAGTTTGCAGAGTAAATGTGCACATGTACAAAATGATTATTTGTTACAACTTTAACTGTTAATAACCATGAATGTTTGTGTTGATTGTGCAGGGTCGAGTGGAGGTGGAGGCCGGCAACGAGAACATGAAGTTTGAGACGGGACCTTTCTCATTCTATGGTATCATGGCGCTCAGTGCTCCCACACTGGGTGAGTCCAAAACTCATTACACACACACACACACACACACAACACCAGGAGCTGGCTCATTTAGAACGCTGTGCAGTTATTTACACAGCCAGGATTTCTTTCAGTACTGTTTAAAAAGTCCATACAATATCAAATACAGTCATGCAGTATATAATAAAAATATTAAGTGCATTAATAGCTGACTAAAAAAGTTGAGCTTTTTTCTGTTATAAATAAGTATGAAAGAAGAATTTAGGTTCCCAGTCTGATGAACTCCAGTGTGAACGTTCCTGATGAGCGCTGAAGCGTTAACAGGAAGCCGACCGGCTCCACCTGGTGCTCATTTTGAAACATTACAGTCTGCAACTTCACAGACGTCATAACACACCAAACGGTGAGAGATGAAAGGAAAAAGCTGAAACCTGTGAGTCACTGAAGTGACGATGGCTTTTTGGCAGCATGGTTTGGGTGGCTGCACATCTCTAATCTTTATCACAGTCAAACATTTCCAATCACAGCAGCACATCCTCAGGACACCAGAGGTCACTGATGGTTTGAGTATAGCTGTTAGAGCAGTCTGCAGAGACGATGAGGGATGCATCAGTGCGCACTGATACCACTGTTTTAATTTCACACGTGTTTTCATCTTGTTCTTGTTATTTATTCCCACCTTTCTTCCACGGAAAAGCGGGAATATTTTTGTGGTAAAAACTGTTAATCACACAATATTGGAACATTTAAGCTAAGCAAAATTTGATGTAACAGAGAAATCGCTGGCTGCAATCTGTAAATGCTCTTATTAGCAAATACGGAGATGTCAGTAAATCTGGTAAATATTGGCCAACAATGGTATTTGAATAATATTTGGTGCTTCCTGGAATCGGTGCCGAGGAGCAGTGGACCTGTTCTGGATCCATGGAGACGGTTTAGTTTTCCCTTTGTTTCCGTGCTGTGAGTATTCCTGCTGGTTCCTGCAGTGTGTGTCACATCAAAAACTGTGTGGATTTTCTCTGTGAGGGAGTCTGCATCACTCTGTGGGTTAAAGCACTGCTGATGTTGTCTGCGCACATTTAAAACACACACCAACAACACACACAAACAAACACTGAGTCAAAACCATCTTCCAGGTTATTCCGTGTGAAAACTGTGGAAACAACCGTGGGTCCCGGCGCCTGTCGGCCCGGAGTCCCGGGCAGGCAGACTCCCCTCGCCCTCCTCCCTGCAGCAGCGTCTTCACTTGTACTTCATGTTATCAGAAGTCGCGTTCTGCACGTATTCAGCGTAAAAACATGTAAATGTCCGGAGTTCACTGAGGCCGTGGGGGGGCATGTGTCTGAAAGGAGAACTGTGCAGTGATTGTGAAATCTTTGTTGATTACTTCTGAACTCGTCCTCTTCTTTCTGACTCTGTGTGCTGCACGTTCACTCTCCGCTGGCAGCTTATTCCTCACTTCTCTGTCAAGCTGCTTTTTAAATATGCTGGGCTTGATAGCAGCTTCATCTTTCTCAATGTATTCACTCTTTGATTTGGTTGAACAGCACGGTGGTGCAGTGGTTAGCACTGTTGCCTCAAAGTAAGAAGGTCCTGGGTTCAAATCCCCCCGGCCCTTTCTGAGCTTCCTGACATACCATGTCCAGGTTCTGGACGTATTGTCACGTGGACCCAGATCGTGTTAAACTGAGCGTAATTTAATTCCCATCGTGGTGGGAAAATCAGCTCGCCTTAGAGGTCAGAAAGCCTCAAACAGGAAGCGAAGCATACCACATGTCACACCACAGTGTTATTGATTAATGATCAGTGCCCAAAGGGAGCACCAAATAAATGCCTGGTTGGATTATTTAATCAGATGTTTCTTTCCTAAATGGATCTTTTTCTTAAAGAATAAATTAAAACCCTCTCTTGGTTTCATAGTTCTGGTCTGCAGCACATTTCGTGATGGTAGCCTGATGCTATCCTAAGATCCTTTTGATGCACAAATGTGCTCGATTTTATAACCCTGTGCCAATGACCTGAAACCCTGAATTCAAAGATTAAGAGGTGTGGCCACACACTTCTGTGCATATAGTGCAGGTCATGAAAGCTGCAGCGCAGTGATTGTGTTTGTGTATAATGCTGCCATATTACATCACAGTAGAGCATCTAATCATGAATAAATAATGAGAAATAATGTTTTTTGCTGGATATTCAGAATCAGCGGTTTCCTCTTTGGAGTGCTGCAGATGGAGAAACGTGTGAAAAGCTTTTTATATTTTCTGATCTTCATTTTCATCGGATTTCTGATGGATCAGACGTTGAGCAGCTGAAACATTGTTACAGTGCCACTCCTTCAGTGGAGCAGAGTCTCTCTGTTGATGTCCTCACTCCAGGCTGGAAGCAGATGTCTCTCTCACTGACTGTACCTCCCTCCTCTTCATCCCCACCCCCCTCCTCATCAATCACCTCCTTCCTTCCTTCCTTCCTTCTCTCCTCTCCTCTCTCAGTGGCTGCGCCTCGTCCTCGTCACCTCTCCTTTAAGAGGTTTTCTCTGTTCTCTCGGTTGCCAGGTAAACGCCGGCATGTCTGGGTCATTTAACAGCAAGGACAGGTGGGGCACAGGGTGGATGGGTGGAGCTTGGGTGGAGGGGGGCACCAGCTTTGACTTAGTTGTACATGTTTGTTAAACTGAAACCTGATCACTAAGGGAAGAGACTTTCTCTTGGCAGGGCTCTTTGTGTCTTCAAAAATGGGTCTCACATTCAATTTTTAGGTCCAGTCCTGGACGTTTGCCTGCTGGCATGAATTACCTGTCCTAACCTTTTGAATGGCCAAAGGTGCAACGAGACAGAAGTGCAGCGCCAGCTTTGTGACGGCCTCGCTAAGACGCATTTACCTTCGAAGGACAGCAAAGAAACTCTTTGATCGACCAAAACAACTTTTATTATAACCGATCAAACCAGGTCTGCATTTGTTGTTGGGAGGAAGCAGGAAGGCCATAAATCCGCCTTTTCTGCCTTTGTGTATCATTGTGTATCATTGTGTTAGCGTACAGGGTGGCTCAGGAGGTACAGCGGGTCATCTGAAGCTCGGCGGTTCAATCCCTGGCTGCTCCAACTTGCATCCCAAATCATCTCTTTTTTTTTGGACAACGGCTACATCGAAGATTAACCGTAATTCATTTTAACCGTTAAATATTGTATCTATAATTAATATACTTTTAAACTGTCACATTTTATTTTGAGCTTTAAAATAATTCCAAAGTTCCATTGATTAGTCTAAAGAGCGTCATTAACCTTTTAAAGGCGCTCATTGAAATACTGTCAGGTTGTGTTATTGGAGGACCTAAAATTACTTTCATGGCATTTTATTGCAAAATGTTCCCTTTTCGTGTATAAAGTCGAGGTCAGCGAAGTTCCCATATTTGGTTCCTTCCCCATATGTGGTTAAAAAAAAAAACCCACATGGAACGTGTAATTTAGAACATTACAAAAGATTCGTTACAGCATCCACACTGTAACTTTACCGGCGGGCCGTTCCTCACTGAGGCGCCGGACGGGGTGTTATGTAATTACTGTATGAATTAAAATGGGTGTGTGATTATTGTTACTTAGAAATCGGCGCCATCGCTCAACCACCTGAACATTAGCTCTCAGTCACAGATTGGAGGCACTTCCTGTAAAGTCTTCACTGGTTTCTGTCCTTAAAGGTCAAAGGTGACTCTTTTTTTTTTTTTAAAGAAAAAAATTCAAATAATATCAAATGCACACAAAAATGCACAAAAGGTTTAATGCAACATTCTTTCACGCTCGCTGAAAAAGTCCTTCTGGAAGCAAGTTTCTCATCTTGGGAGCCGTTTAAATGTCCAACAAGAGGGTCGTTGTTGTTTCCTCTGAAATGTTCTCCGTGTGTTCAGAAGGAGCCAGCCTGTGCATGGGTGCTCACTGCTTCACCTGCATGGCCACAGCATCTAACTAAACAAAGGTTCCTCTTAAAAAGGTTAAATATGGCGAAGCGACGTCCAACTGCTAACTTTAAAAGTAGCCAGAGACAGGCAGGAGGTAGCACACCTGAGGGCTCCAGTTTCCCACGACTCACTGAGGCCCCCTGCTGGAGGGCTTGCACCTGCAATGACCTCGCGTGTGAAGCGTGTGTGACACATTCAGGAGTTTGGTTAGTGAGCCGCTCGTTAGCATCAGCTGCATGACGTCCATGAATGTTAGTCATGGTGGTTTCATTGTGTTTGAGCAAAGGTGGAAGATTTTCTTACCTGATATGAACACGTCAGCTTGGAGTCTGTAATTTTATAGTCTGCATGCTTACCACATTTTAAGGGTTAAATATTAGTGCCTGGTAGATTAACTGGTGATGGAAATGATCTCCAATCTGCAGCGTGCACGGCTGAGAGTCAAAGCAGTGCAAGAGTGAAAGAATCTTAAAATAAAATTAAGGAAGGCAAAGGTGGAGGAAATGAAACCAATATTTAGACAGAATGAGAGTAAATACATGAGAGTAGAGACAAGAACAGAAAAAATGTCATGTTTAACACATCTGGTTTCTCGAGAGACGCTCGCGTTCGTGTCATCCACCTGTCACATTATTAAACAATAATTAATAACTTATAGAATTAGGCCCAGTAATTACAGACAGACCACAAATTCCTAAAAATGTAACACCTTTAAGTGTGAGCTGTTTCTCAGGCTGCATGGTCACAAACGCACTTGTCAGCCATCAGGGACGCCCTGAGCTCACGGGATGATGATGTGAGGTTTATAAAATCAGTTCGCACAAATTGTAAGTAAGATGTAAGCTATCGGCCGGTCCAGCCCCCGTTACGCTGCCATACTCTGTATCTGGTAAATGGCAGTTATTAATCATAATTAAAGGCTGTAGTTTGCTGGCTGAGCAGCAAACAGGAGAGTTGAGGTGTCGTCCTCTTTTTATTGTTGTCACTCGCAGGCTGCAGCCTCAGTCCTCCAGCTCGCTGCATTAAGTCACGTTTGATTGTATCCCACACTGAGAAATTAGTAATGTTTGTGTGTCATTGTGTTTGTGTAGAGCAGGATGCTGGATTAAATAACTGAAAATTAACGTTTTTGTGTCTCGTACTCTCACAGATTTGAGGTGCTACTGCTGCTACTTTGTGCATCATTCCACTGAGTGTGTCTGTGCTCACTCCTTCATTGTGATTAACCTGCATTTGAAGCTTCCCTGCATCTTGATCAGTTTCCCATCACAGAACCGTCAAAGCTTTTGGAACCCACTGAAGCCCACCGACGTTTGTGTGTAGCAGGAGCTGCTGCTACTAACCTTTCCTCTGTGTGTGTGTGTGTGTGTGTTTACAGAGTTTCGCTCACCGTCCCATCTCAGCGGGTTGAACCGAACGGCCTCGATGAGCGGAGCCGACCGGATGGAGTCGCTGTCAGTCGGCGGCAGCAACAGTCAGCTCAACAACAGCATCCCCGCGCAGCAGTACATCCCAGACTTCTACGTCCGAGCCCTCACTGACCTGCAGTTTGTCAAGGTTGGTATTCCCCTGCACACTTCTCTCGTGGAGTCAGACGTGGCTTACTGCTGCAGCTGAGCTGTTTAAAGTGCAGACATTCATTTTTAAAAGCGCATTTCTGGTGGCGTGCAGCTTTGCAGCTGCTGCCGTATTTAAAATGATCCACATGAACGTCTGCCTCGTCTCCTCAGATCACACGAGCTCAGTACCAGAACGGCTTGATGGCGTCTCGGCTGGACAGCACACCGCAGTCCCCCGAGAGCAGCCACAACACTCCCCGCGTGGATCAGACGCCTCCCGCCACCACCGGGAACACCACCATCACGGACCTGGAAGCGGACTCCACCCCGACGGAGAACGGCCCGGACGAGACCACGCTTCTCCTCCTCAACGAGCAGAACTCGCCGCACACAGGCAACCACCACAGCCAGATGGAGCACAGCATCTGAGCCCCCCCCCCCCCCCCCCCCCGCTACCCCCCCCCCCCCCCCCCCCCCCCACCCCCCCCCCCCCCCGCCCCCCCGCCCGCCCCCCCCCCCCCCCCACCCCCCCCCCCCCCCCCCCTTCCCCCCCCTGCCCCCTCCCCTCCCCCACAAGAAA